>ML777678.1:528304-544774 GCA_009831015.1 Picea engelmannii
TCAATGACAACTCATTGATCCATCTTCATCTATGCATTCTCATCAAGGACAATACATATTATATTACATCAATCATCAATCAATCAATCCTTTGACATCAATCAATAAAACCATTGGCATCAATGACAACATGATCCAACAATTTCAGGGTCCCTTTTCCCCCAAATCTCAAGAATGAGATGGAAGTAAAATATATACCCTCTATTCATGACAATGTCAAACATTAGAAATTTTTTTAGGAGGATCTTGAAATGAAAATATTTCTTGAGATTGTGGATGAATTTTCTGATTTGCATATTAAGAAGGATCAAGATACTAAAGAAATCCCTCATGTTGATGATTTTCTGAATAAAATTGTTGACCATCATATTGTTCAGTTGCCAAGTAACCATATTCCAAAGGGACTTGTCCCCTTGGAGAGATTGTTTGACATACATGATGTTGCTGTAAAGGTTAAAGGTTCAACTAAAGAGGCTGATGTGACTGAATGAAATTTAAGAATAGAGCAGGATCCCAAGTATGTCCAATTGTCTAGTAGCCTATCAAAGGAGAAAAGGGTTGAGTATGCCAAGATTTTGAATGAGTTTTCTGATGTGTTTTCTTGGAAATATGAATATTTAAGGACATATGACGCCAACATCATTGAGCATAAGATCCTTTTGAAAGAAGAGGCCAAACCTTTCAGGCAGAAACTTATACATATAAATCCTATGTTGTTGCCTATTATGGAAAAAGAAGTGAAGAAGATGTTGGATGCCCAGATCATCATCCCCTTGAGATATTTAGAATGGGTGGCTAATTTGGTGTCTATGAGAAAGAAAAATGGGGAGATCAGATTATGTGTAGATTTCAGGAATTTTAACAGGAGCTCCAAAAAGGATAACTATCTCTTGCCAAAGATGGAACACATTTTGCAGAGAGTGGTTGGATCATATAGGATGTCCATGATTGATGGATTTTCTGGCTACAATAAGATCTTTGTCCTTCCTAAAGATAGAGAAAAGACAACCTTCACTACTCCTCTGGGAACATTCATGTATGCTAAAATGCCCTTTGGATTGATGAATGCAGGAGAAACCTTCCAGTGAGCGATGGCCATTTCCTTTGTTGGGGAGGAAGATAAATTTTTAATCATCTATTTGGATGACATTATAGTATTCTCAAGGTCAGATAAAGAGCATTTCCATCATATGAAGAAATTCTTCCTGAAATGCAGAAAATTTGGTCTCTCCCTCAACCCTAAGAAATATTTGTTCATTATGAAAGAGGGGAAATTATTGGAGCATATTGTGTCAGCTAAAGGGATAAGAATTGATTCAAGCATAGTAGAGACCATCTAGACCTTATCTTTTCCTAGATCTAAGAAAGAGGTTCAGTCTTTCTTGGGTAAAATAAACTTTCTGAGAAGATTCATTTCTAATTTTGTTGAGTTGGTTAAGCACATTACAACCATGCTTAGAAAAGAAAGCGAGGTGAAATGGATTGTTGAGTCCATAAATTATTTTAACCAAATCAAAAGGGATTTGACTGAGGCACCTATGTTTGTCATCCCTGACTATTCTAAGGAATTTCTGATATTTCCTTTTGCCTCATCTGATACATTGGTTGTTGTTTTGCTACAGATAAATACAGAGCAGATAGAGAAACCTATTTCCTTTTTCAGCAGAGCATTGAGGGATGCAGAAATGAGATATGATATCATGGAGAAGAAGGAATATGCTTTAGTGAGATCCCTCAAGGATTTTAGAATCTATGTTCTGCATTCAAATATTATTCCATTTGTCCCCTCAGCCTCAGTGAAAGAGATATTGATCCAGCCTGATATAGATGGGAAGAGAAGCAAATGGATTGCCAAAATTTGGGAATTTGACCGTGAAATAAAGCCCACTAAATTGGTAAAAGGCCAAGGTTTAGCTAGACTATTGGTTGAATCAAACTGCAAGGCTTTAGGGGTTAATTTCATGAACATACATTCAAAAAATTGGTAAACTGAGATTGTTGATAAAGACTCTCATGTCATCCTGAAATTAGCATAATGCATCTGGTATAAAGACATCATATATTTTCTGTAGAAGTTACGACCTCCTGATGGTTTGGACGAGAACAAGGTAAGAGATTTGAAACTCAAAGCAATCAAATATTGTCTCATTGATCAGGTTTTGTACTAGAAGGATCCTCTGGGAGTTCTGTTAAGATGTATGGACCCACAGGAAGCCCAAAGAGATATGACTGATTTTCATGACAACTTATGTGGGGGACATCATTTTTGGAGGACCACAGCTTATAAATTCCTCAGAGTTGGGTATTTATGGCCAAGCCTTTTTACTAATATTTGTGCAAAGATTAGGGCTTGTGTCAAGTGTCAAAATTTTGCTGGAAAGTAGCAACTCAAATCTTTGCCTTTAAAACCTATATTGGTTTTTGGACCTTTTCAACAGTTGGGTCTTGACTTCATTGGAGAGATCCACCCAACCTCAAGTGGTCAACACAGGTGGATTTTGACTGCCACTGATTATTTCACCAAATGGATAGAATCCATCCCTACAAGGAGTGCCTCCCACAAGGTAATCATAAGCTTATTTGAAGATATCATGTCCAGATTTGGCTGTCCAAGTAGGATTGTTACAGACAATGCTACCTCTTTCAAAGTCGGACCATTGATCAAGTTTTGTGAGCCGTATGGGATTACACTAATACATTCTAATCCCTACTACCCTCATGGAAATGGTTTGGCAAAGTCCTCTAACAAAATAATCATAAATATCATGAAGAAATTGTTAGAAGACAACAAGAAAGCCTGGGACTTAAAGCTGAAATTTGCATTATGGGCTGACAGAGTTACAACAAAGAGGTCACTGGGTGTTCCCCTTTTCATCTTGTGTATGGGGTGGAGGATGTTTTTCCTACTCAACTTTCCTTGCCTATGGAAAAATTCCTGTAGGACTACCAAGGAGAACCTGACGATATGGTCAGGAGGATACAATAGATGGTAGAAGTACAACAGGATAGAGAGCAACTACTTGATAAAGCTCAAGATCACCAGTAGAGAATAAAACGAGCCTTTGACAAGAAGGCAAGCAAGGAAAATTTTCAACTGGGAGATTTGGTGCTCAAGTGGGATGCCCCCAAGCAAGAAAAAGGAAAACATGGTAAATTTGAACCCTTATGGATTGGTCCCTTCAAGATTTTTGAAGTATTTTAAATAACACCTATAAGTTGCAAATCTTGGAGGATGCCAAAGTTTTGGGCATCCCTATCAATGGGCAATTTCTAAAGAAATATTTTTTTTAAGCCATGATTGGATTTCCATCATTGTAATTACCACTTCCTTTCATTTTTTGTTTAAATAAGAGACTCCATGGCCCAAAAGCTAAGGCACTGGAACTGCGCATTCTTGGAAGATCGCAGGGAGCATGCCATCCCCTGTGGAGCCAAATGTTATCACACAAAGCATCATGAATGCAGGCGAGCAGGTGAGGTCTGCAATGATCGAAATCCCCTGTGTAGGTTCGATGTGGCACTATCTCTAAGCACAGATGGAAGGACTCCAAAGTAGCAGGCGGATAAAAGTTTGGCGGGGGTGCTAAAGCAGTCGACACACCTATATCTCAGGTCCCTTTTAGATCAACAGTCTCATATCATTTCGGGGCCACAACATGCACGGACGATAAAATTCAAGGGGCGTGTCGAAATGAAAACCATTGTTTTTCCAGGTGGCGATGTGGTAAGTGGCGGTGCATTTCGGGTGCAAAATCGGTGTGGGCCTAAACCACTTCTCGTGGCCCTGAAATCACATGAACAATTAATGTTCTATCCCATATCAAAAAGTGGTCACCCAACAATCATCCCGCCGCACTCCAATCCCGAGGAAGGGCCAACTAATGAACAAGGGTTGAATTTTACGACCACCTGCATACTCAACACCCAATCTGGTTGTGACAGATGGTCTTCTGTCAGTCATACAAACACGCTCTAATCCCGATGAAGATCTGGTTAATGAAGCAGGGACTAGTAGCTGAAACCTTAGCTCGGTCCATAAATGGAAATCTCGGAAGTTATGGCTATGGAGGCAGGACTGTCAACAAAGTACAATAGTGGCCATTTTTATGTAGGTCCATATTGAACCTGGTTTGCGTCTAACAGGAGGAAACACGCACAGTCTGATAGAAGGTTGCTCAAACGCAAAGCGTTGAAGGAGATGCCATATCACACTTCTGGCAGTTTTGGACTGATTTGAGTATAAGTAGATAAGTTCAATATTTTGTTAAGCATGTCAATTGGTTGAGCAGAGCTCCCTACTATGTAATTTTTTATGCCACTTTTTTTTCTGGTTATGTATATGATTTGAGACTTTCACGTTAATAGAAGTTAGTTCCCTTTCATCTTATTGTGTAAACTGTGCTGAAACACTCGGGCATGGAGGATACAGTCAAGGGTTGTGGTTGTATTATAGTGTAGGTTTGATTATAATGCAACAGTGACCTATTCCAGTACTTTCCTTGTTGTCTTATTTCCCCTTATGATGAAATACTCCGGCATGGAGGATCTAGTCGAGTTGTTGTAGTTGTATGATAATGTAGGTTTGATTATTATGTTGCTGTGATATATTTCATTGCTTGAAACTTGAGTTCAAGAGTACTCTTGCGCCTGATTTTTTCTTCAACAAGCTGCCTGAAAGTCAGATGCTCATGGCAGACTTGTCCACCTTTCTCACTAAGTCTTCCTTCTGTTCACCTTTAATCTTAAACTATTGTCTGAAGTTAATGAGGCCCTCATTTCCTTATGCATTACTAGTCCAGTTCCTGTGTTAAACTTTCTTGTACTAAGTTATGTCCATTTGACCTCCACTCATAAAACCAACATCCACCAAACATTTTGATGGGTACTGGGATTATCCTCTTGCAATATGAGGGTGAATCCTAGTTCTAACAAAGCCCATGGTTTCTACTAAAACCTGGATGGGCCATGAAGGAGAAATTCAACGTTGAAAGTCAAGAGAATGTTTAGGTACAGAGTGCCAAAAGGGCATTGAAAGAATACTTGGACTGTGTTCGAAAACATAGAAGATGTAACAAGTTTAAGAAATGGCCATAGAGAAATAAATTAGAACATTCGTGGTGTTGGGCCATAGGATCTGTTCAGGAGGAGGAGGATCCTTCACAACCGTCAGATATGGAGAACGATGTAGGAAGGTTAACCCCAAGTCATTCAAACTTCATGACTTCGGCGAAAGTTATGGGTTATAAGAGAAAGAGGGGTCGAAGCCCGAAGTTCTGAAGTCCCGAAGAGGATCTACACCATAGATCCAAGGGGGGGAAGTTTTGACTGTTGGATTGACCAAAGACAGATCAGAGCTGTAGATCTCACGACAATTCGTAAATTTAGAGTTCAACGTTTGGGAGAAATAGGGTGTGCTAAGGTTCAAATTGATGAAGTCCAGAAGTTCGAAGTTAATCTGGACCGTTTATCGAAGGAGACACGTGTCATAAGATTGGCTTGTTCAGGAATTCGACATTCAAGAGAAATGGGGTGTGCTAAGGTGTAAACTCCCAAAGTCCCGAAGTCTGAATTTAATTCGGACCGTTCGTCGAAGGAGACGTGTGTCAGAAGATTGACTTGTTTAGGGATTCGATGTTCGAGAGAAACAGGGTGTGCTAAGGTAGAAACTCTCGAAGCCCCAAAGTTTGAATTTAATATGGATCACTCGTCGAAGGAGACACATGCCAGAAGATCGACTTGTTTGGGAATTCGACGTTTGAGAGAAACAGGTTGTTCTAAGGCGCAAACTCCTGAAGTCTTGAAGTCTGAAGTTAATCCAGACCATTCGTTGAAGGAGACGTGTGTCAGAATATCGTCTTGTTTGGGAATTCGACATTCGAGAGAAATAGGGTGTTCTAAGGTGAAATATCCCAAAGCCCGAAGTATCGAAGTGACATGGCATGATGACATCACCCAAGGTGACGTGGACTTCCTTAGTCCTACCACGTGTCAATCAAAATGGTACTTTTGATGATCTTGTTGGACCAAAATAAATATGACATGTGGGGCCATGTGCCACCAACTTAATTTTTGACAGTTGTACCATGTGGGCCCCAGAAGGTAAAGTAGATTAAAAATTCAGAGTTCGGGAGATTTGAGGAATTCTAAGGTAAAATATTCTGAAATCTCGAAGATTGAAGTCCTGAAGTGACGTGGCCTACTGAAATCACTCGAAATGACATGGACACATGGGATGTGTGCCATGTGTCAACGAGTTAAGAACCTTAATATGATTGAAATTCTTGATAGAATGTGACATGTTTCACCCATCTTAGTGGGCCACGTGTCCTCTTCTAATATTTTTTCACGTGGGACTCCTCTCGAGCATGGATGGTGGGGCCCTGATGGTCACAGTGGATGTGTGATGCCATATCAGGAAATTCAGAGATGTGGTACTCTGGAGAAAAGAAGTTACAGTAGCATTGTGTCGAGAACTCCCAAAGGTCAAAGGTCGGAGTATACCTTGACCGTCTATCACAAAGGATATGTGGCAGCAGATGCAGTAGTCCGAAGACTTAGCACTCTGAAAAGATTGAGAGTATGGACAATTTTAAACTCCCAAAGATGAAGTTCCAAAGTAAATATCAACCATTGGATGTTGGTAAGTCGAGGACCGTTGATCCACCCCACTTCGCGAGTTCACCATTGCAACACTCCGGGAGATTGGTTGTGATGCGCTTTGGATACTACCGAAGCCTGGAGTTCTGAAGCTCCTATACACCATAGATTGGAGCAAGGAATGTGGATCATAGATCCACCATTCTTCACATGTTTTACAGTTCATTGTTATGTGATGTTGGGACACAAGAAAAAAGGGAAACCTCTGAAGCCCCATAGCTCAAAGTTTCAAGGCTCCAGATAAGTGCCCAAATCATTAGCATTGGGTCACATATGTGGTACCATGCGAACCAAGGGAAGAAGAAAAAAGGGGCTAACGCCTAAAAAATTGTTGTAGAATAGAGCTAGGATGATAGATAAAAGCCTAAAGGGGTTCTTGACCGACAAAGACCTGTTGAAAATGGAATTTGATATTGATTTTATTGAATCATATTGGTTTATTCGGGAAAATTTTTAAAGTCTATTAGCCTAACAAAAATTCGATTGAGTGCACATTTTGCAGAATTAATAATTGTCAGAACCAAACTGAATTGTTGCAAAGTGCAAAGAAATGGAGGAGGCACATGATTCTTACAGTTCGAAAAATAAAGCTAGAGGAATGGATGTCCATTTGGGAGTCGAAGAGACAAACCCCAATGGGCATGGAGAGGAAATAGATAAGTATGTGGGCATGATGAAAATCATTAAAAATTTGCAGAAAGATGTCCAAATTCACCGGGCAGATAACAAAAATCTCATGAAAGGTAAGGAGAAACAAGGAGAATCCAACATAAATTTGATATAGAGCCTGGAAAGAATAGAAAATAAATTGGATAAGGAGAGTGGCTCAAGAAAATTAGGAAGTCACATAAGAACAAAAAGTGATAGTAGACATCACCAACACTCCCCGAGGAAATCCAATAAGAGAGTACACAACTCAAGTCCATCCCCTATTAGGAAGCATAAGAGGTCTGGGGTGGATGAGCTACGAGGAGAAATGAACAAAATCAAACCTCCTAAATTTGATGGTGAACACAAGAAGGATGAAGATGCAGAGACATGGTTGTTGGGCATGAGAAAGTATTTTCAATTGCATAATTATTCTTCTCATGCAGAAGGAATAATTTCCATCTATCAACTCAAAGGTAAGGCATCCATGTGGTGGGATCAAATGGTGCAGGTGCAACACATTAAAGAGAAAAATGTTACTTGGAGGGAATTCAAGAAGTGTTTTGAAAAGAAATACTTGACTAAGAGGTACTATGATAAGAAAATGAAAGAGTTCTTTGAACTCAAGTTAGGAAGTATGTACATTGATGAGTATGAAAGAAGCTTTTTAGAATTGTTGAAGTATGTATCTTTCATCAAGGATGAGACAATAAATATTGAGAGGTACTTGAGTGGTTTTCCATCATCCATCAGTGAAAAAATACAATATGATGATCCAAAAACATTGGAGAAGACCATAAGGCTAGTTAAGTGCCTATATGATCAGCAAAAAGCAAGGCCAAATTTCCAAAATGCTTGGGAAGACAAGAATATATTCAATATGGATTAGAGGAAGAAGGGAATTAAGCCACTATTCTTTAGAAATAATCCTCAGGGACAACCAACTTCTAGAGAACCCAAAACGATTGAGACAGGTGGTCAAAGGCCAAGGCAACCACCTATTCAATGTTGGGGTTGTAAAGGATATCATATGTTTAGATATTTTCCTCACATAAGTGACAAAGTGAGAGTTTTTCACAATGTTCAGTGAGCTGAAACAGTGGGGGACATGGGAAGAAATGTACCAAGTATCTATGCAGCCTTGGACAACAAGCAAGTAGAGTATCAATTGCATATGATTGACATGGAAGGTATGATCAACAACCAAACCATTACTATTTTAATTGATTCAGGATCTAGTCATAGTTATATAGATCCTAAGATGGTGGAAAGTTTTCATTTTCCAAGAAGAAAGCATGAAAAATCTTGGTTGGTGCAGCTGGATACTAGAGCCAAAAGAAAATTCAATGCGATGGTTAAGTCACGTCTTATGGACATGAATGGACTGAGCACAAGGGAAGATTTGAACATCTTGCCTTTAGGTTCTTATGACTGCCCAATTGGTATGGATTGGTTAGACCAATACCATGCTATATTATACTATCATAACAAGGCATTCACTTGCCTAGATGAGGAAGGAAATCAGAGAACAATACAAGGAATTTCTAGGGCAGTGACTATCAGAGAAATTTTAGCAATGCAGCTAAAGAAATGCTATAGGAAAGGTTTTCAAATATTTGCATCCCATATGGAGGAAGCACCTAAGGATAAGGTGCCAAATCTGGAGGACCATATAGTCCTGGAAGAATTTGAAGATGTGGTCAAGTAGGTACTGGGACTACCCCCAAAGAGAGATATTGATTTCTCTATAAATTTAATTCTTGGAGAAGCTCCAGTGTCAAAGACTCCTTACAGAATGAGTACACCAGAACTGAAGGAGTTGCAAATGTAGCTTGAAGAACTTATAAAGAAGGGGTATATACACCCAAGTGTGTCACCTTGGGGTGCCCCAGTCTTGTTCATGAAGAAGAAATATGGGACATTGAGATTGTGCATCGATTTCCTACAATTGAATAAAGTGACTATAAAGAACAAGTATCCCTTACCAAGGATTGATGATCTATTTGATCAATTGAAGGATGCAAAGATATTTTCAAAGATAGATCTTAGGTCAAGATACCATCAGGTAAGGATTAAAGATGAATATATCAGCAAGACTACCTTCAGGACAAGATATGGTCATTATGAGTTCACAGTGGTGCCATTTGGGTTGTCAAATGCACCAGTTGTTTTCATGTGCTTAATGAATGGTGTTTTCCGAGAATATTTAGACAAGTTTTTGATTGTATTTTTGGATGAAATCCTTGTATATTCCAAGTCAGAAGAAGAGAATGAGCATCATTTGAGGATGGTGTTGCAAGTACCAAGTGAGCATCAATTATATTCCAAATTGAGCAAGTGCTTGTTTTATCAAAACATAATTCACTACTTGGGACATATCATATCTGAAGAAGGGATAACAGTGGACCCTGAAAAGATCAAGGCCATTAAAGGGTGGACAACACCTAAGAATGTGACAGAATTCAGATCCTTCATGGGTCTAGTTGGTTACTATAGAAGGATCATTGCAAGGTTTTCAAAAATATCTCACCCCATCACTTCCTTGCAAAGGAAGGGGAAGAAGTTTCAATGGACAACATAATGTGAAATGAGCTTCCAACAATTGAAGCAATTGTTAACCAATGATCCAATTCTACAGATTGTTGATCCAAATGAAGACTTCATTATATGCATGGATGCATGTAAAGAAGGACTGGGTGGAGTCCTCAGTCAAAATAGGTTTGTTGTATGTTATGAATCAAGGAAGTTGAAGGAGCATGAAAGGCTCTATGCTACTGACGATTTGGAGTTGGCAGCCATAGTGCATGCTTTGAATAAGTGGATGCACTACCTCATGGGAAAGAGGTTTGAGCTGAGGACAGACCATAATGGTCTAAAATATTTATTTGATCAAACAACTCTAAATGCCAGGCAAAGCATATGGTTAGATTTTCTCAGTGAATATGACTTTGATATAAATCATATCAAGGGGAAAGAGAAAAAATAAATTGATGCACTCAACATAAGAGTGCATGAGTTTCATGCTACAACCATTAGCATGTGCCAATTAGATTTGAAAGACAAAATTGTGGAGGCTGTAAAATCAGATTTTCAGTACATGGAATTGGTAACAAAATTGTAGTAAGGTAAAATGCAGCAAAAGGTTGAGGATTATGAATTGGGAATTGATGGAATCCTCCTGTACAAAAACAAAGTTTATGTACCTAAATCTTCTGAATTGAGGAGTGTGATTTAAAAAAAAATGCACAATGTACCTTATGCAGGACAACTGGGATATCATAAAACAATTTCAGCAGTCAAAAGCCAATATTATTGGCTAGGCATGAAGATGGAGATTATTGATTTTATTGCCAAATGTTTGGAATTTCAAAGGGTAAGGGCTGAGCATAGACACCCAACTGGTTTAATACAACCATTACCCATTCCTAAGTGGAAATGAGAATTTGTAACAATGGATTTCATCACGGGATTTCCTAGAACAAGCAAGCAACATGATGCAATCATGTTAGTGGTGGACAAGCTTACTAAAGTTGCCCATTTCATTCCTATGAAGACTACTCACACAACAACCAATGTTGTTGATATATATATGAGGGAAGTAGCATGCTTGCATGGCATAACCAAGAAAATTTTGTCTGACAGAGACCCAAAGTTTACCTCAAAGTTTTGGAAGGGGTTATTCATGGGGTTCAGAACAAATCTGAACTTCAGTACAACATATCATCCTGAGTCGAATGGGAAAACAGAAAGGGTGAACCAAGTGATATAGGACATGCTAAGGATGTATGTGATGGACAAACCATCTAAATGGGAAGATTATCTACCCTTGGTAGAATTTTCCTACAACAATGGGTATCAAGCATCACTAAAGATGAGACTGTTTGAAGCACTTTATGGAAGAAAGTGCAACAACCCAATTGATAGGGAAATGGTTGGGCCAGAGTTGCTCAAGGAAATGGAAGAGAATATGTTGAAGATTAAACATAATTTGAAGGCTTCCCAAGATAGGCAAAAAAACTATGTTGATAAGAACAAAACTTAGAGGGAATTTAAAGTAGGGGATCATGTATTCCTGAAAGTGAAGGCCAACAGAAGCTCCCTGAAGTTGAGAAATTGTTCAAAGTTGCCAGCTCGATATTGTGGGTCATTTGAAATCATAGAGAGGATTGGTCCATTAGCATATATGATTGCATTGCCTACATGCATGTCTATACATATTATATTTCATTTTTCATTGCTTAAGAAATATGTACCTGATGCTAATCATGTTATTGATTGGAGTCTGATTTAGGTGGAGCAGGAAAGCACTTTTCAGGTGCATCTGGTGCGTATACTAGACCAAAAAATCAAGCAGCTCCATAATCGATCCATAGGGCTTGTAAACATTCAGTGGAACAGGTATGGTCCTGAAGACTCAACATGGGAGCATGAAGATGCTATGCGGGCATAATACCTGCATCTTTTTGAAGATTTTGGAAATCTTGTTGTTGTTGTGTAAGTAAGTTGCACTAAGGATGGTGCAAAAATAAGGGGAAGGGATTGTAACACCCCAAGGCCGAGCCCCTGCTAAATTGTAATTATGTTTATAAGATGGTGATCCAAGTGTTTATAAGCTGGAAGACTTATATGTCTATTACGACAAAGAGCCTAGATGCTTAAGGCCAATGAGCCTGATTTTTGTATATGTAAATGCACATATCATTAATAAAATTACACTGTTGAGTGTATACTGACCATGAAGAAAGAGTTTTGGGGGACTAAGCTCCACTAGGTAGGGTAAGGGAGGGGGCTAAGTGTCTAGGCCTAGGGGCTAAGCTAGAGAGCTTACCTCTAAGGGAATAATATTTTGTTATTATTTCCCAAAGGCTATGGTTGACATAAGTCGTGTTGTCCTAAGTTCCTAGGAAAAATGGGAACGAGTGTTAAGTCAAGATCATGCAGCTCATGAAGACATGTTTCAACCTAGGCACATGCAGGTTATAGCTGGGAAAGCCATCTCGTTGGGGGTTCCTCCTCGCGATTCTCATGACCGTCGCCTGCTCGCAAGTCTGCCATCTTACCTTATTCACTCTTTGATTCACACACTGAATTATTCTCCATCATCACCTTTGTATCTAGCACACGCCTTTGGAATCCTGCAGTCATGCTTGAGTTATCATGTGTGTCTCCTGTGAAGCCCAACACACCCTATAATTGCCTGAGTCGTGTTGTGTCTTAACGGTTGGTTGTTGTCGCCCACGTAGTTCCTTGAATAAGTGTGGCTTGCTGCCATCATTTCTTCTTTACTAATATTTGTCGTTTCCATCACCTTTTCGGGAATTGACTTAGAAGTTGGACTGAAGAACCAGGTTGTCAAGCATGTGGTTTGAAGAAGCGGGTTTTCAGGCCCATGGATTGAAGAAGCAGGTTGTCAGGTCTGCAAGCAACTCTCTCCAGGTGAGATAGGTTGTTACAGAATTGATTTCCTAGAGGGAGCCCAACTACAACTATAATGCTATGAGAATTCTTGTTCGGCTTGTTGTTGAAGCCTTGGAAGGGAAGTGGGTCATTCGAAGGACTGTTGAGAAGAGAAGGGGCACACTTCTTGGGGTGGGAAAAGCATGTGGGGAATGAGAGGTTGTAGGTTGTTAGTGTGCGATCACCCTAGGAGATAATCCTTCCTATTGACTTGTGCGACTTTCCTGTTGCCCTTGCCAAGCCCAGGAATCCATTGCCCAGTGAAATTTAGTCCCAGCTTAGGGGTGACCCACTATTGAGCATGATGAGTAGCATGGTCTAAGGCTGAGAGGTTCATGGAAGGTATGCATGCAGTTGGTGGTCATATATTGAAAGATAAGTACCAAATATTTGTTGATTTTATGTTGTGTAATTGTAAATGTTTTATAACTTGATGAGTAATTCTTAGATATATCATATATGATGTATGTGTAGGCTTACTATTATTTCTGCATTAATATATGTATGGTTAGAATATGTCATCTGTATGCATATAGTGTCAGAATGATTTAATGATTATTTCCGCATGAATAAGTGGCATGAACAAAATGTTGTAACTATCAATTTGCATTAGATATGCATGCATATAAATTTACAAAATGGTATCAGAGCATAAAGGTTATTCGGTGGCATGGCCTGGCCTGTTGGTTAAGGCCTAGGATGTCATGAATTGTTATCAGAGCTAAGAGAGACATCCATGAAGTGATGTTTCCTAACCTGGTTGTGGTTGGGGAAGTTACAAAACCAACCACTTTCCTAAGATCGATATGAGGAATTTTTATGGCAAGGATCCAATCACATGGATACTTCATATGGAGCAGTTCTTTGATCTACATGTTGTTCCACATACACAAAAGGTACAAATTTCTTCTTTATATTTAGAACCCAATCAATTTGTGTGGTATCGATGGCTTTGTTCTCGCAAATCACTCGTCACTTGGACAATTTTCATGGAAGAAATGATAACACACTATGAGGATACAAGGAGTAATACCTTCTTTAGCTAATTGATAAATTTCAAGCAAAAGGGTTCAATTGCAGAGCACATTGAGAACTTCCAAAGATTGAATATAAAGGTAATGAATATTCCAGATGAGCACATGATTAATGAATTCATAGGAACTTTAAAGGATAAAATTCAACATGAGGTTTGCCTTTGGGAACCCAAATCATTGGAGAATGCATTCAAGGTGGCGAGAAATGTTGAAAGTAAAAATATGGTTATGGATACTAAAAGGACCACTCCTAACATCTACCGAGAGAATAATGTTCCTTCTTATAAAAAACCTCAACCTACAAGGTTGACACCTCAACAATTGGAGGAAAGAAAAGCAAAAGGTTAATGCTTTAATTGTGACAACAAGTACAGTAAGGGACATAAGTGTGGTGAGAAGAAATTATTCTACATAGATTGTGAAGAGGAAGAAGAACAAGAACCATATCAAGATGAAAACGTAGAAGAGATTTATTATGAAGAGTTGACTCCCATGATGTCATGCCATGCATTGGCTAGAATTAACACTCCTCAAACCCTCAAGATCGAAGGATATATCAAAAAGAAAAAGGTAATAGTCCTAATTGATTCTGGTAGTAGTCATAATTTCATTCACTATAAATTAGCCAAAGCTCTCAATTGCTTTATATATCCAACACCAGAGTTTCAAGTAATGATTACAGATGGAGGAACTATCAATTGCTCAGGAAAATGCAATAAGATCAATCTTACTATGGGGGAATATGTAATGAATAGTCCAATGATTTCTATACCCATGGGTGGTGTTGATGGCGTACTAGGAGTCCAATGGTTACAATCATTGGGAACAATGGATTTTAATTTTCGAGAACTGTTCATGAAATTTTCATTGGAAGGAAAATAAATTATGTTAAGGGGTATCACAGGGAAACCCAGTAAGGTGATAAGCTCTAATGGAATGAAAAAAATATTGAGGGTGTGATTGTACAAGTATGCTCACTAGATGTTCAAACATCTAAGCCATATATTCCCCTAGATATCCAAGTAATCATTGATAATAATTCCAAAGTATTTGAAGATATTCCCAAAGGTCTTCCACCCACTCGAAATCATGATCATGCTATTCACATAATTCCTAGGAGTGTTCCTCTGAACATTAGGCCTTATATATACCCTTATGCCCAGAAGAGTGAAATTGAGCATATGGTTGAAGAAATGTTAGAGGTTGACATCATTATACCTAGACAAAATTCTTACTCTGCATCGATGGTAATGGTACTCAAGAAAGAGGGCTCATGGCATATGTGTCTAGATTATAGAGAGCTCAACAAGATCACTATTAAATACAAGTTTACCATTCCCATCATTGATGAATTGCTAGATGAACTACATGAAGCAATCTATTTCACAAAGTTGGATCTTTGTTCAATGTATCATCATATTAGAATGAAGGAAGCAGATATCCCAAAAACAACATTCTGAACTCATGAAGGCCAACATGAATTTTTGGTCATGCCTTTTGGCCATACATCTTCCACATTCCAAGGGTTGATGAATTCCATTTTCAAGCCCTACCTTCAAAAATTTGTGTTAGTATTTTTTGATGATATACTAATCTATATCAAGTCTTTGGAGGATCATGTGCGACATGTTGACAAGGTGCTAAAACTACTAAAGGATCAACAACTATATGCCAAACCATCCAAATGTTTCTTTTGGGTGAAGGAGGTAGAGTATTTGGGTCATATTGTATCTCATGAAGGTGTCAAGGTAGACCCTAACAAGATTAAGGCCATTATGGACTGGCTGATTCCCAAAACATTAAAGAATATTAGAGGATTTTTGGGTTTGACAGGTTAATACCACAAGTTTGTTCAGAACTATGGAAGAATAACATCACCTTTAATGAAATTAACTAATAAGAATGCATTTGTTGGATTATTGAGAGGGGGGGGGGGTGAATTAGTAATAGATCAATTTAATCTTGTTTAACCATATAATCCAAGTGTTATATCAATGTAGCATTATCATCCAATAACTACAGAGTAAATAAGCAATGAACAAATGAACAATCGTACACATACACAGTACACCAGTGTTTTACATGGAAACCGAAAGCGAGATAAAACCACATAATGTTTTTTCTTATATGTCTTGAATAATTACATTCATTGGAAGCACCAACTTCCTTTTTTTTCCAACTGCAACTGGAAGGAGGCTCCAAACCCCTTGTTTCTTAGGCTGCAACCTGAGGGAAGCTCCAACTCCACTATTCTCTCACTACAAATAGAAGGAGGATACAACCCCCTATGTTCTCTAGATACAACCAGAGGTGGATACAACCACATGTCCTTGCCCCGTCCAACCGCCCTGAAGTAGAAGTAGAGGTATAATGATGTAACCACTGTCACACTATCACTGTGAGATATACCGTTGTCAACTTGTACCAATAAACCTGAACCATGCATCAACCTGTAACAAACAACATGTAATCAACCTGTACCATAAACAAGTGCATAAACCATGCACCAACCTATAACAAACAACCTGTAATCAACCTGTACCATAAACAAGTGCATCCAACCATGTACCAAGTATGTACCAATCATGTGTCAACTACATCAACTACGACTCATCAATATGTACCAACATTATCAACTATACACCTCATGTATGTGCCAACTCATGAACTACCT
>ML777678.1:545206-573838 GCA_009831015.1 Picea engelmannii
AAAAATGACATACCTTGCTGAATTTTGGCTTATTCTAGAGAGAAACCTTGTAGAGCGTGCCCCACATGGAATATTTGTTGAATCGATCTTAGAAAGCATCATCAAAATAATTTGTCCTCCCTTGAATTATGGCCTTATTTTCTTCACCTTCCCTATAAAATTTGACTTAGATATCCTTTGGTTACCTCAGTCACCTATAGATATGCAATATGCTCAAGTGTGATATAAAATGAGAGAGCCTTGCCTCTTATTTATAATCTCCAAGTAGCTTCCTTAGAAGCATATTCTAGGTCACTTTGCCCACTTTCCTTATTTTAGGGTTAACCCATTTCTAATTTATGGGTTAACCAATTACTAATTTATCCATTAAATTTATTATTTAAATAATTTATTTTGTATTCACTTTGAATTATAGTACACTCATCACTTCACTTTATTATTTACCTTCTAAAATATCTTAAACCACTTTGATGACTTTGACCTTTTGGGGCTTATAGATGACATATGAGGGTCCTCCAACTTCGTAAGGCCATAACTCTCAAACCGTGAGGAGTTATGTGAAGTTCCACATACCACCAGAAATGGCATGACATGTAATATTCATATAGAATAATCTTACCTGCAAATATATCAAAACTCATACCATTATCCATCAAACAAACTTGGGTCCATTAGCCAAACCTAGGTTCTCCAACTTCTCATGGCCATAACTCTCTAACCGTGAGGAGTTATGTGACGTTCCACATACCATTGGAAATGGAATGACATGTACTATTCATATAGAATAGTATTACCTTAAAATATATTAAAACTCATACCATTATACATGAAACAACCTTGGTTCCATTACCCAAACCTTTGTTCTACCAGACTTTCTTCAAGGATTGACATCAATGAAAACCAACCTTAATCAACAATATCCCCCTTTGACATTGATGGAAACACTCTGATGCAATATTGAAATCATGTCATGCAATACTAAAGTCATATCACTACTGCTCCCCCTGGACCCATGCCTCTATCCTTTGCATCTCTGTGACCATTTCTCCCCCTGGAGTCATGCCTCTGTTCTATGCATTTGATAAATCTCTCCCCCTTTGTCATCAATGTCAAAGGTATCTTTTCATCCGGGTCTTCTCCCCCTAACTGAACTATCTGATCTCCCAACCTGAACTATCGTCTTTATGGTCCTTCCTCGTGTACATCTAAGACATATAAGATAAGCATTCAAAATAATATATTTTGGAGTAGAAATAACTTCGAGTCTTTGGCGAAGATACTTAAAGGCTTCTCGTGGAAGTGGTTTTGTAAAGATTTCTGCCACTTGTTCTTTTGTGCCCACATACTCAACTCCGATGTTCTTTTCTGCAACTTGTTCCCGTAGAAAGTAATACTTGATTGGAATGTGCTTCGTCTTGGAGTGCATCATCGATTTCTTTGAGATATTTATGGCACTTGTATTATCACAATATATTGAAATGGGCTCATCATACTCAACCTGTATATATGTCATATTTTGTTTCATCCATAGAACTTGAGTACAACATGTTTTTGTTGCAATATACTCTATCTCGACTGTAGATAGAGATACTGATGATTGTTTCTTGCTTATCCATGATACTAAACACTCACCCAAATAGAACACGACTCCACTGGTGCTTCATCGGTCATTAATGCAACCTGCCCAATCTGCATTTGTGTAGGCAATAAGTGATAGATCTTTTCCTTTTGGATACCATAATCCAAACTCTTCCATTCCTTTGAGATATCTGAAAATTCTCTTCACCGCTAATACATGTCCAACTTTTTGCATTACATCTGGTCTGGATGTTGTCACATATAGTAGTCTACCAATCCTTGACCTGTATTGCCTCTGATCTGTAGACTTTGAATTATCATCTTTTCTTAGCTTGCAGCTGGTTTGCATGCTTGTGATAACTAGTTTGCAATCTTCCATTCCGAACCTCGTTAGCATTTCTCTTATATACTTGGTTTGAGAAATAAAAATTCCTTGGTTGCTTTGACGTATCTGAAGTCCCAAAAAGATGTATAGTTCTCCAAGTAATGACATTTCAAATTCATTCTACATATCCTTTGCAAATTTCTGGCTTAACCTGTCATCATCACTACCAAAAATAATATCATCAACATAAACTTTAATTAATAAAATACTATATTGACTTACCTTGATGTAGAGTTTGTTGTTTGCACTTCCTTTTCTGAATCCTGCCTGATGTAGATATTTATCCAGTCTAGAGTACCATGCTCTAGGACCTTGTTTTAGACCATACAAGGCTTCTTTAATTTACACACATAATCTGTGTTCTCTGACAACTGAAATCCTTTTGGTTGTTCAATGTAGACTTCTTCTTCAAGTTCCCCATTCAAAAAAACTGATTTTACATCCATCTGATACACTTTAATATTTTTGGAGCATGCATAAGCTAAAAGAAATCGGATTGCTTCCATTTTGGCAACTGAGGCAAATGTCTCTTCAAAGTCAATTCCTTCAACCTGTGCATATCCTTTACATACCAATCTAACTTTGTTCATTGTAACATGTCCATATTCATTCAATTTATTCCTATATACCCACTTTGTGTCGATCACATTTTTTTTTTTTTTGTTAAGTTGTGCGGGACCTGTTGGCTACGCGATTAACCTGTGGCTTGAGAAACCGCGACTCAGCGGTATCTAAGCTGTCAAAACCACCCGGGGATCACACCCGGCCTGAGCCACACCAACCCTTAACATGGTTGGATTTTTTGTCCCCGCAGGTTTCAAACCGGTGACTTTAACATCACAGAGTGGCTTAACAACACACTCCGTCACCGACTGTCCTACACCTCGGGGACGTGTCGATCACATTCTTATCCTTTGGTCTTGGAACCAATTTCCAAGTGTCATTTTTTTGTATTTGATCCAATTCTTCATCCATGGCCTTGTTCCAAAATTCATCGTTGCTGGCCTCTTCAAAATAGGTTGGTTCAATCGTAGATGTGAGTGCTAGGTGTGTTTGTTATGGTGAACATATTCTTCTTCTAGTCTCAACTCCTGTGTCTTTGTTTCCGATAATCTGATCTGAAGGATGATTCTTTTGTACTCGTCTGCTAGGTATTTTTGGAGTTACTTGCTGAACTTTCTCTTTTGTTTCTGTCGAATCCTCTTCGTCTTCTCCTTCTTTTTCATCTTTTCTTTCTTCTTCGTAATTTTGTTCTCTTGATTCATTTTCTTCTTCCTTTAATTATTGTCTACCTGTTTCATCAATTGTTACGTTGATTATTTCCACCACTTTGTTCAATCTCAGGTTGTAACACTTGTATTCTTTTCTTGTACTTGAGTGACCAGCAAGTACTCCTTTGTCCACATGAGAGTCAAACTTTCCCATTCTGCCATCTTCTCTTTTGATGCAACATTTGCTTCCAAAAACTCGGAAGTGTTTTACATTTGTTGGTCTTCCTTTCCATAGCTCGTAAGGAGTTTTGTCAGTGTTGTTTCTGATAATTACTATGTTTTGAATGTGAACTATTGTATGCACTACATGTGTCCAAAAAAAATCCATCGATTTGGAATCCATTAGCATTTTTTGATCCATTTCCTATATTGTCCTGTTCTTTCTTTCAAAAACTCCATTCTGTTGAGGTGTCCTAGCAATGGAGAATTGCCTTTTTATTCCATGACTGCTGCAGTAGTCCATAAATTCATTTGAAGTTAACTCTCCTCCATTATCAGATCTCAAGCATTTGATTTTTGAATCCATTTCATTTTCAACCATTTCCTTGTAGATCTTGAAGTTTTCAAAATCTTCTGACTTATTCTTGAGAAAGAAAACTATGGCCATTCTTTTATAATCATCAACTAATAACATAAAGTGTTTCTCACATTTTAAGCCCTTTGTTGTATTTGGTCCAACTAGATCAGTATGCACAATTTCCAGTGGTCTTGTCGTTGAATATTCCTTTGATTTGAACCTGGTCTTTGTTTGCTTTCCTTATTGACAATGCTTGCATAAAGTGTTCATTGATTTCGTGATCCGAGGCATTTCTCTGACTGCTTCTCTTTTGCTGACTTTGACAAGGTTATCAAAATGTATGTGACCCATTCTTCTGTTCCATATCCAACTTTAATCTTCCTTTCCTAGACAACACTTTTCATTTCCAATTTCACTTAACACATATGTGTTTCTTGAAGTTCTCGCAGCTGTAGCAATCAATTTTCCTGAACCTTCTTTTCTTATCTCGCACTTTTGTGAATCGAAAGTAACTTTATGACCTTGGTCACACATTTGACTCACACTTAGAAGATTATGTTTCATATATTCTACTAGTAGAACATTTTCTGCCTTTGTATTCTTGTTCCCAATTATGACTGTGCCTTTTCCAATGATTTTGGTTGAATCATCATTTCCGAAGGAGACTGATCCATCTCTTTCCTTTTGTAATGTAAGAAACCTGTCTCTATCACCTATCATGTGTTTTGAACACCCACTTTCAACATACCAACTGCGTTTCTTTTGCTTATATTGTAGAGCAAGTGTGCATTCTTCATTGTTATATTGATCATGATTTCTCATCCATGTCCTTTTTTGAGGTTCCTATTTGTGACTAGTGTTATTTTGTTGTGGTTCTCTAGGATGGATTGTCATTCTGCAATATTTGGCCATGTGTCCAAAATTGTTACATTTGTAACATTCCACTTCATTGCTCAAAGATTCAAACCTGTTGTAACTTCTTCTTTGTGTTTCACTAGGCCTTCTTGGATAACCCCTTTCTGTATGACTTTCAAAGTTGTTTTTGTTCCTGTTGTTAGCTCTGTAATTCACAACTTTATGTCAAAAATTATTACATGCATAACATAAACCAAAAAATATAGTTTGATACTTGGGAGTTGAAGGTCTTCTGAAAGGAGGTACTCTTATGAATTCTTCTTCTTCTTGAGGCCTATCTGTTGGTTGTTGATTCTAAAATCTGAATCTTCTCGATGGAGGAGTATCCTTGTAATCTTCCGTGTAGATCTTCCTATCCCCCTTGATTGTTTCTGCAAAGATTTTTGGATATGTTTCTTGCTCTGTTGTTTTGGAGATTGATTGTTTTTCTGTCTGATTGTATCCAAGTCTGGACTTGTCATGATGAGATTTTTAACGGTTGATAATGTCATCCAAAAATTTTGAGTTGTTCTACATATTTTTCTTTTGAATATCCTTTCTTAATGTCACAATCTCTGCTTCCAAATTTCCAATGATCTTGTTTTTTCTTCTAGTTGTTCTTTGAGTGCTTCTTCAATTATTTTATCTTCTTCTATTTGAACCTTCAAATTTGTGATCATTTGTTCTAGTTCTCGAGTGTCTTCTTTCTTGTCTAGTTCTTCTTATAGTTTCTTGTTTTTCTTCTTTTCTCTTCTGATAACTTCTATGACACACATTAATTTCTCTCGGTAGTCAACTTTTGCCTCTTCAATTTATTCTTCGATTTTTTCATATTCTTCTTCGAAGTCTTCTTTATCAGAGTCTTCTACTTCCATGAATAGAACTCTTTATGTCTCACTGTCACTGATTTCATCTTCATCTGATGATGAGATGTCTTCTTTGGTGCATAAGCTTTTCTTGAAAACTTTTTTTGTGGTTATTTTGCCTTTATATGTTTGTTTGCCTTTTGAGTAACCTTCATCATTTATCTTTTTCTTATAAGGACATTTGTTAGGAAAATGACCAATACCATCACAATTAAAACAAATTAAAGGAAACTTACCTCTATACCTACCGTTGGTTCCCTTGTTTAGTCTTTTGACAAAATTGGCCACTTCTTAATCATCTTCCAAGACATCACTGTTGTTGTTATGTTATTATTTTTACCTTCCCTTTTGCTTTGAATTTTTGGATGCTTTGAAGGTTGCTTCTTTTATATCTTGATTTTCCTGTTCAATTCTCATTTCATATATTGTGAAGATTCCATGTAATTTGTCCATGCTTATTGAGTTTAGATCTAATATTTCTTCTAGTGTTGATATCTTAGGGTCAAATCTCATAGGAAGATATATTAGTACTTTTTGAACAATTATAGATTCTTTGATTTCTTCTCCCAATCCTATGATTGCATTTACTGTTTCATCAACTCGTAAAAAGTAAGCTGCAATATTCTCATCTTCCTTCATCTTAAGTTGTTCGAACTGACCTCTCTAAGTTTGAATCTTTGTTGCTTTGACTTTTGAATCTCCTTCATAAATATTTTGAATTTTGTCCCAAATATCTTTAGCGGATTTAAAAAGTGAAAATTTGGTGAATATCGTTTCACTAAGACCATTCATAAGTGCATTTTTGGCTTTCGAATTATTTTGACTAAGTTTCGATGCTTTGTCATTTGTTGGCGGAACTGCTGGTGTTGTGTATCCATCTACAATTGATTTCCAAATTTCAAATCCCTGTGCCTGTATATATGTTTTCATCCTTATGCTCCAAAATGCATACTTTTGTCCATTGAACTGTGGTATTCCATTTTTACACAAGTTGTTTCTCTCCTTGATCTGCCTTTCAGTGGTTGAACTGATTTCTGAAGGAACCTGCTCTGATACCAATTGTTGGATTACTGAGAGGGGGGATGAATCATTAATAGATCAATTTAATCCTTTTTATCCATATAATCCAAGTGTTATGTCAATGTAGCATTATCATCCAATAACTGTAGAGTAAATAAGAAATGAACAAATGAACAATCATACACATACACAGTGCACCAGTGTTTTATGTGGAAACCCAAAGTAGGAGAAAACCACCGAATGTTTTTCTTATATATCTTGAAGAATTACATTCATTGGAAGCACCAACTTCCTTTGTTTTCCAACTGCAACTGGAAGGAGGCTCCAACCCCTTTGTTTCTCAGGCTACAACCTGAGGGAATATCCAACTCCCCTATTCTCTAGCTACAACCAGAAGGAGGCTACAACCCCCTATGTTCTCCGACTACAACCACCTATCCTTGCCCCATCCAACCGCCGTGAAGTAGAAGTAGAATGATGGAACCACTGTCACACTATCACTGTGAGATATATCRTTGTAAAACTGTACCAATAAACCTGAACCATGCATCAACCTGTACCTCAACCTGTACCATAAACAAGTGCATCAACCATGCACCAACCTGTACCAAACAACCTGTAATCAACCTGTACCATAAACAAGTGCATCCAACCATGTACCAAGTATGTACCAATCATGTGTTAACTACTCATCAACTATGACTCATCAATATGTACCAACATCATCAACTATACACCTCATGTATGTGTCAACTCATCAACTACATGTCTCAACCATGTACCCAACATGTACCTTAAACAAAATCCCTCATCAATTTCATCATCCAAATATGATTTGTAACTCTGTAATAGACCTGGTGTATATGATCACATACCTACAAACCTTCCTTAACTTTCACAACAAGAGACTAGCATTTTCATCAAATTTTTCTTTAGTCTCACATGACTAGTTTGGGATTAGTCAACAACCCTAAATTGAAATAATCATAACTATGTACCTATAATGTATAAAGATCTGAAAATAGTACACAATGTTCTTCAGTTTGTTTTATGCAATTCCTCCACGTGTCACTACTTGGAACCTCTCAGAAACGGAGTTATAGAAAAAATGACATACCTTGTTGAATTCTGGCTTATTCTAAAGAGCGACCTTGTAGAGTGTGCCCCGCACTGAATATTTGTTGAATTGATCTTAGAAAGCATCATCAAAAGAATTTATCCTCCCTTGATTTCTGACCTTCTTTTCTTTACCTTCCCTCTGAAATTTGGCTTAGATATCCTTTGGTTACCTCAGTCACCTATAGATATTCAATATGCTCAAGTGTGATATAAAATGAGATATCCTTGCCTCTTATTTATAATCTCCAAGTAGCTTCCTTAGAAGCATATTCTAGGTCACTTTGCCCACTTTCCTTATTTTAGGGTTAACCCACTTCTATTTTCTCCATTGAATTTATTATTTACCTAAATAATGTATCATTTAAATAATTTCTTTTGTATTCACTTTGAATTATAGTACACTCATCACTTCTCTTTATTATTTACCTTCTAAAATATCTTAAACCACTTTGACTACTTTGACCTTTTGGGGCTTCTAGATGACATATGAGGGTCCTCCAAATTCGTAAGGCCATAACTCTCAAACCATGAGGATTTATGTGATGTTCCACATACCACCATAAATGGCATGAAATGTAATATCCATATAGAATAGTCTTACTTGAAAATATATCAAAACTCATACCATTATCTATCAAACAAGCTTGGGTCCATCACCCAAACCTGGGTTCTCCAACTTCTCATGGCCATAACTCTCTAACCGTGAGGAGTTATGTGATGTTCCACATACCATCGGAAATGGAATGACATTTACTATCCATATAGAATAATATTACCTTCAAATATTTTAAAACTCATACCGATATACATGAAACAACCTTGGGTCCATTACCCAAACCTTTGTGCTACCGAAATTCTCTATCAGACTTTCTTCAAGGGTTGACATCAATGAAAACCAACCTTAATTAACAACATTTTCATGGACTCCAAAGGAAACTCAAGCCTTTGAACAACTTAAGGAGGTGATATGCAAATCTCCTGTCTTGACCACACCAGACTTCACAAAAACCTATATTGTGGAATGTGATGCCTTGGGAAATGTCATTGGTATTGTTCTAATGCAAGAAGGAAGGCCCCTTGTTTTTCAAAGTCGACCACACAAGGGAAAGGACTTACACAAACCCATTTATGAGAAGGAAATGATGGAAATACTACATGCATTGAAGAAATCACGCCCTTACCTAATAGATAGGCACTTCAAGGTCAAAATAAATCATGATAGTATTAAATATTTCTTGGAACAAAGAATATCTTCAAAAGAACAACAAACATGGGTGACCAAGATGTTGGGTTATGATTTTGAAATCATCTATAAAAAAGGGAAGCAAATTTTTGTGGCAGATGCAATATAAAGAAAGGACGAAGATGTGGATGCCTTTCTCTATGTTATCTCGATCATCCAACCCGATTGGATAATAGAAGTGAGGAATGAATGGAAGAATGAAGAAAATGTGTGGACTCTCATTCAAAGGTTGCAGCAGGATTACAGTGCATCAGATACTTTTACATGGAAAAATGATTCACTATGGTACAAAGATCGCTTATATTTATGTAAGAACTCCCAACTCAAACAAAAGGTACTATTGGAATTGCACACCTCTCTAGTAGGAGGGCACTCGATATTTTTGAAAACCTACCATAGGGTCAAGAAGGAGTTCTTTTGGGATGGCCTTAAAATTGATGTTCAAAGGTTTGTGGTAGAATGTTTGGTTTTCCAAAAAAATAAGGTGGAAACAATTAAGACCCCAGGTCTTTTACAACCATTAGCCATCCCAAGTCATCGTTGGGAGGAGGTCTCCATGAATTCCATCATAGGGTTACCGAAGTCTGAAGGAAAGAGAGTCATCATGGTGATTTTTGATATACTAACCAAGTATGCACACGTTTTGTTGAAATGGACACTTGACACTAAGAGGGGGGGTGAATCAGTGTCACAAAACTTTGGACAATTTTCCACTTTTCATAAATTAACTGAACAACATATATCTATTTCATTTTCTCAACCAATATATAAAATAATAAATATTTTATTTATTTATTTAACTTGAATGAATACATAAGATCAATCTTTGAATATCTTCAACTTCAAGAAACTATGAGAGACTCGACTCTCTATTACAAGACCCAAATTGTAGTTTTTAGATCCGACTAAGAAATGAGGAATCCAACCCTCATAACAAGTCCCAACTTTTTGATCTCAGATCCAACTGAGATGTGAGGAATCCAATCCTCATACAAGACCCAATTTATAAACATGCACCAACCTGATAGAATGAACCTTCATTCAATCCATTATATATATATATATATATATATACACTTCAACAAATTCAACTACATTTTCTTCTCACCATTCTTTCTTGTTTATATAGTCTTCCAACTAGTGTGAATTTGAAGCATTGTGTCTTTTGATATTTGATGTTGAGATTCAACAAGAAGATCCTAGTGAAAATTATGCACCTACACTAGGATGGAGCCTTAGGCTATTTTTAGGTGGAAGTCTATTTTTAGATGACGAGAAAATTCTATTTATAGATGATGTCTATTTATAGATGGTGAGCGAATTCTATTTATAGATGTATGTCGACTATCATTATCCCTTAATAATATTTGGACAATAAATATTAGTCTATTCTTAATGAGCACTTGGAAATAGTTAACTGAAGTGGGAAATCAGATAGGTATAGGAAATTTGAGTTCAAAGGTTGACTGGTGGGACATGCAAGTCGAATTAGTTGTAACTGAGTGATTCGAAGTTGTAACAGAGTTTGATGTGTAGTTATGTGAGTTGTGAAGTAGTTTAACTTAGTTAAGTGAGTTAAGCTCAGTTGTACTGGTTGTAACTGAACTTACAGTAGTGAGAGATCAATGAATTAATTATTAATTAATTCACAATCAATGATCTCACATGCAACTGAATATTTTCCATTGTTAACTACATGCATGTCAGATCCAGTGGATACCCAGTTGAGATAATAGGTGAAAGGGATAGTTTGACTATCAATTGTGACATTAGTGAGTGCACTCATGCAACCACACACACATTGGATGTGCCCATGAGGATTTCACAACCTGGGCAAGATGAATTCATTCATTGCAGGGATTTTCCATCAGCAGGGATTGCGCAGAGGAGGCAGGTTGTCTGGAGGCAGTAAATTGGCACATGCATTTGCCAATTTTTGTATGACAGTATGAGACGATTGTATATTGTACTGAGAGCTCTTGGATTATATTTTTGTATGATATTGTTTCATGATCCATGATATATACATAATATATGATAGTGGGGTTTTTAGCTTTATGCTTTCCCGGTAAAAACACTTGTGTTATGTGTGATTGATCTTTCTTCTTGATATTGCAATTGGAGATCGTGTTTTAAATTCCAAAAGAATATTAGTAGAAGAGATTTTGTATTTAACAGTGGCATATAATTTTTAGATCGGGAGAATACAAGCAATACATAATTTGTATTAAAATTTTTACATGGTATCAGAGCTTAGAAAATTGCAGAAGTTGAGTTTGTGATGGGATAGAATTCGAATTTGCAGAAATACTTTCTTGGTGCTACAACTGATTCAAGATCGAAATGGATTTCAATGGCTTGAGGTTAGAGTATGCACTCAAGGGAATCTTGAACTACATTTCTTGGAAGGATAGGATGGAGGCAGTACTCGAAGACAATGGCTTGAAGGAATTCATTGACAAAGATGTTCCTAAGACAAATGCTGCAAACGCTGCAAATCTTGATGCATGGAAAAAGAAAGTAGCAAAGGCGAGAAGGATCCCATTGGAGGGAGTACGATACCACATTATCTCAAACCTCCATGGGAAATTCACACCATATACAATGTGTAATACTTTGACGGATCTATTCCAAAACAACAACGACCATAGGAAATTGGTGCTCAAAGATAAACTCAGGAAGATCAAGATGGAGAAGGGCGACTCCATTCCAGAATATCTCACAAATTTTTTCAATGTTGGGATGAGTTCAGGAGTGTGGGAATAATAGTCGTTGATGATGATTTGGTGATCTTGGCTCTCCTAGAACTTCCCAAGAATTGGCACAGTTATCAAGACTCTGTCAATGGAAGGGAAAAATTGCCAGATTGGGAATGACTATGGTCGGATCTAGTGCAGGAGGAGTTCAGGAGGAACACCAGAGATGGCTCTTCATCAAAGCATGATGATGAAGAGGATTGTGCTTTGGCTGCCAAGGCAAGGAAAGGGAAGGGGAAGAAATTCCATTCAAAATCCGAGTCTAAAGGAAAGAAGTTGGATTTGTCCAAAGTGAAGTGTTTTCGCTGTCACAAAAATGGGCATCTCGCTACTAATTGTCCGCAGAAGAAGAAGAAGAACAAGAAGACTGTTGGAGATGCAGTTGGTGAGGCCCTTGCCTCAAAATTTGAACTTGAATTCTCCTTGATTGCATGCATGGAATCAAGTGCATTGGGATCGGTGTGGTATTTGGATAGTGGCGCTTCCTTCCACATGACGGGAGATAAGGATATTTTCAGTGACTTGGAGGAGAGAGATCTCAAAATGAATATAGAGATGGGCAACTATGGACGATACAATGCGACGAGCATTGGTACCATTACCTTTCATAGGGAGTAAGGTAAACCATTTCAATTGAAATATGTTATGGATGTTCCAGGTCTGAAGAAAAACTTGGTCTCGGTGGCAATGTTGGAGGACAGAGGCTATGATGTTGTTTTCACCGATAGAAAATCCTTCCTGCGACATAAAACAATGGGTCAAGTCAAGAAGATAGGGATTCGAGTTAAGAATCTCTACAAGTTAAAGGTCAATGGTTGCGTTGCCATGATGAGCAAGGCAGAAAAAGTGGTGAGCCAGGATGAGGGCGAATTATGGCACATGTGATTGGGCCATCTTCATCATGGAGCCTTGAAAATCATGCAACAAATATCTATTGGACTTCCAATGGGAACACTTGCTCAGTTAGATCAGTGCAAGGGTTGCACCATGGGGAAGTATGTAAAGTCCACCTTTCATGAAAAGGTGAACTGTGCTTCGGTGATATTGGAGAGAATTCATACAGACGTGTGTGGACCATTCTCAGTTGCTTCAACAAAAAAACATAAGTATTATGTTATTTTTGTTGATGACTTTTCTTGTAAATGTTGTATCTTCTTCATGCAAAAGAAGGATCAAATATTCTCAAAGTTCTATGAGTTTAAAGCATTGGTGGAGAAATAGTCAAGGAAGCAAGTGAAGGCTCTGAGGAGTAATAATGGTGGAGATTACATCTCTAACGAATTCAAAGACTTCTACAGAAAATAAGGAATTTGAAGAGAACTCATAGCGCCTCATAACCCACAACAAAATGGGGTTGTGGAGAGGAAGAAAAGAACGATTGTGGGTGCATCACGAGTGATGTTGCATGATCAGGGCCTACCAATGCATTTGTGGGTGGAAGCATGCAACACTGCGGTTTATGTGCAAAACCGTTGTCCTCATAGAGTACTTGACATGAGTACACCTGAAGAATCTTTTACTAGTAAGAAACCTAATGTTTCTCATTTTAATATTTTTGGCTCATCTGTTTATGTGCATGTGACCAAGAACGTCGAGAAGAAGCTGGAACCAACTGTTGAAGTTGGGATATTTGTGGGGTACAAAGAAACACCCCATAATTATCATGTGTATTTTCCTAATAGTGAGATGACTGCTATGCGACGGGATATAAAATTCGATGAGGGGAAAGCCATGCGGTTGTCGCTTGAGAGGGAGCTAGACTTGCATGTAGAGGAGGAACTTTTGGTTCCCAAAGATGAGTCTCAAGATGTGGATCAGCCACATGAGGAGGTTCATGGAGTGGAGGAAGCCACTCATGCAGAGATATCCTTCAGAAATGGAAAAAAGCGCACCACGGAAGCTGATAGATTGAGAATAGATGATGCACAAAATGTAGGATCCCCTACTTCACAACACAGACAAAGATAGTCTCCTGATCGATTTACTAGATACATGGCTCTGTAATATACCAGATATAAAAATTATGCAGAACAAAAATAAAATGCTAGAAATGGCAGAATAACAGTAATATAACCAGAACAATTACCACAATAACACTAAAATGATATAAGAATAACAATAGAAATAACACTTTGATTCTGAGAGCAATGTTCATGGGCCTCTTCGAGGGGGGAACCTCTAGTCGAGCAGAGCTCTATTACAATAATCTCCAAGCTAGGGTTCTCATACCCTCGACTTCTATTTATACTAAATATGTCTATCAAAAGAAGCATCTAGAGGAAGATCCCTCTAGAAGCAGAAGCTTCTATTAGGTCTTCTTACATTCGACTTATTCTATTTTATTGCAAGGCCTTATTAATATTGACCTTTATTACATCTGAATATATTTTTCTACCTATGTGCGGATTAGGACCCTAACATGTCCTCCCCCTTAAAAATAGACTTGTCTTCGAGGATTGAGATGTGGAAATTGTTGCAGAATGGTAGTTGGTTCCCAAGTGGCATCTGCTAGAGTTGTATCTTTCCACTGGACTAACACGTCCTTTATGGTTCTCTGACGTAGGAAATGCTCATGCTGGTCCAAAACTGCTTGTGGTTGTATCCAAATGGATCCTTCTTCGGCTAACTTGGAAAGGTTGGTTTGGATTTGGCACTTAGTTCCAATCATCTTCTTTAAGCATGAAACATGAAAAATAGGATGTGTCTTAGAATGACTGGGGAAAGCTAATTGATAGGCTACTTGTCCCACATGCTTGAGAATAGTATAAAGACCATAAAATTTGGGCGCTAGATTCTAACAATGCTCGACCTTGAGGGAGGTTTGCTTGTAAGGCTGCAGTCGAAGAAACACCTTATCCCCTTCTGCAAATTGATGTTCAGAGCGACCTTTATCTGCTTGTTGCTTCATATGATTCTGTGCCATGAAAAAATTCTCTTTGAGGGTATGGAGAATAGCCTCTCGAATTGTAAGTGTTTGTTCAACCCCCTGGACTTTCGAGACACCAGGTAAGTATGAGAAAACTGAAGGTGGGTTCTATCCACATACCGCTTCAAAAGGAGTCATGCGTGTAGTTGTATGGTATGAAGTGTTGTACTACCATTCATCTAGGGGTAACCATTGAGCCCACTGATTTTTCTTTTTTGAGGAAAAACACCTCAAATATGTTTCCAAACACTTGTTGACAACTTCTGTTTGACCATCAGTCTGGGGATGATAGGTTATGATGAGATGCAATTGGGTGCCTTGTAGATTGAACAGTTCTTGCCAAAAATTTCTTGTGAAAGTTGGGTCGTGATAAAAAACAATAGAGTGTGGCATGCCATGAAGCTTGAAGACTTCATCCATGAAAATTTGAGCCACTATGGATGTTGTAAATGGGTGTTGAAGAGCGTAGAAATGAGTATACTTGGAAAGGCAATCAAAAACCACCATGATGATTGATTTATTTCCTGATTTGGGTAAGCTTGTAATAAAATCCATAGAGATATCCTTCCAAATAACAGGTGGAATTGGGAGTGGTTGTAGTGTGCCCAGAGATTTGACTGTTTCTCCCTTGTTGCGTTGACACACATCACATTTAGCGACAAAATTACGAATGTCTTGTTTCATACCATCCCATAAAAAAGAACGTTTGACCCTGTCATAGGTTTTGGTGAACCCAGAGTGCCCTGTTGTGGGTGTAGCATGAAGCTCAGAAAGTGATGTGGATTTAAGCTTTGATTGTTTACTTAAATACAAATGGCCTTTGTATCGAATCTCATCATGGAGCCAAGAGTACCCTGGGGAAGCTGGAGCATTAGACTGCAATTGTTGGATCAGATGTGAACTTTTGGGATCTTGTAGCCATTCCTAGCGAACAACTTGGAGCCAATCTGGTACAATGAAGGAAAGAGAAAAAAGGGATCCTTCATCTTCATATTTTCGGGAAAGTGCATCCGTCACCACATTGTCTTTTCCTTTCTTGTAAATGATCTCATAATCATATCCAAAGAGCTTAGTCACCCATTTTTGTTGCTCCGGGGAGGAAATGCGTTGTTCCAGAAAATACTTGAGGCTTTGATGGTCTGTCTTAATTTGGAAACGTTGCCCMAATATATAAGGGCGCCACAAATCAACGACATGCAGAATAGMAAAAATTTAATTTTCATAGATTGATTTACCTAGATTTCTTTCAGATAGTTGCTTGCTGGTAAAGGCCAAAGGCCGACCCTCTTGTATAAGGACAACACTAATTCCTTTCCTTGAGGCATCACATTCCAAGACAAAGGTCTTTGTGAAATCAGGAAGGGTCGGGACTGGAGTGGTGTGCATGGCCATATTCAAGGGTTGAAAAGCTTGAGCAGCAGTTGGAGTCCAAGTGAAAGAGTTCTTTTTTAGGAGAGTAGTGAGAGGTGTTGCAATCTTTCCATAATTCTTAACAAACATGTGATAATAACCTGTTAAGCCCAGAAATCCACGCAAGCTTTTGAGAGTCTTTGGGTGAGGCCAGTCTTGCATAGCTTCAATATTTTTTGGATCCACCTTGACGCCATCCTTGCCAACCAGATGACCCAAGTATTCTACTTCTGAGGCGCCAAAAGCACATTTAGACTGTTTCAGGAAAAGTTGGTGCTGAGAGAGTAGATGGAGAACTTGATCCACATGAGCAAGATGTTTTGTTGAGGTTTTTCTATAGATGAGGATATTATCAAAGAAAACTAAGACAAAATGATGGAGAAAAGGATGGAAGACATGATTCATGAGGCTTTGGAAGATGGAGGGGGCATTACATAAGCCAAAGGACATCACCAAAAACTCATAGTGGCCCTCATGAGTTCTAAAGGTAGTCTTGGGAATGTTTGGCTCTTTCATATGTATCTGGTGGTAGCACGAATGAAGATCAAGTTTAGTAAAGAGTTGGGTGCCACTCAATTCATCCAGAAGGTCATCAATGACAGGAATGGGAAATTTGTCTTTAATGCTAAGTTTGTTGAGGGCACGGAAGTCAAGACACATTCTCCAAGAACCTTTTTTATTCAGGACCATGACCATAGGAGAAGAGTAGGGGCTCGTACTAGGGTGGATAACGCCTGCATTAAGAAGTTCCTAGACCATTTTCTAAATTTCATTTTTTTAGGAAAAGTGGTGACGATATGGATGGATATTGGGAGGAAGGCTTCTGGGTACAAGGGGAATGTAATGATCATGAACACCACGGGAAGGAGGGAGTCCCTGGGGAGTGGAAAAGACCACTTGATGTTTATAAAGGATGGCTTGGAGGTCTTGCGGCACTGAGGGTGTCTTTGTTTCTTGTATGGCATGGAGTTGGGAAATAACACCAGAATGACCTTTTTTTAGCATCTTTTCCATGCGATGGGAACTAATGATCTCATGTGAACTAGTGGTGATGCCTTGGAACTTATATTGGTGGCCCTCCTGGTTGAATTGCATGGTTAATTACTTAAAATCCATGAGAATGGTATCCAAAGTCCTTAGCCAGTTTGCAACCAACACAATGTCACAACCACCCATGTCGATAGAAAACATATGAGATTTCAGGTGGTAGTCACCAATTTGGAGACGCACATTTTCACAGCGCCCTCCACATTTCATGGAGCCACCATTGGAAATCATGATTTGGAAATTATTGACGGCATGGATGTAGCAATGAGTTTCTTGGGCAATGAGGCGATGAATAAAATTATGGGTGCTTCCACTATCAACCAGAATGATGACCTTCTGATGCTTGATGTAACCAATGAGCTTGAGGGTTTGGGGAGCAGAGAGTCCAGTTAGAGCATTGAGGGAAATGACCGGTTCTACTTCGGGAGGGTCTGAGGGAGGGGTTATGTCAGTGGTTTCAAGTGACTCAGACACAAGGGGAGTTTCAACATCCTCATCCGAAATATCCTCGGAGATGGCCATAAAAATATTTTGTTCCTTACACTTGTGGCCTGAGAAATATTTGTCATCATAATTATAACAAAGGCCTTTGAGTTAGCGTTCAGCCATTTCATCCCTGGTCAATTTTTGGATCTTTAGTGGAGCGAAGGGAGTAGTGGGATTTACTGGTTTAGGGTAAGGGATAAAGGAGGGTTTTCGGTTTTGAGAAGATACAACCTGTTGTGCTTTTTTATCTCTTTTAGTAGCCTCCACCCAACTTTGAGGCTGAGCCATGAGGACATGGACCCGAATCTCATCCTTGAGGCCACTGATAAAAAACTCTCGAAAAAAGGCATCGAACATGCCCTCTGTCTGAAAATCTAGGCGCTCAAAGGCAACTATAAGGTCTTCAATTGTTCTTGATTGTTTCAACTTTGTCAAATGGCCCAAATGGTTGGTGTCAGTGTCAAAGTGTTCATAAAGCCCTGCAAAAAAGTGTGTCCAAGCAATATACCCTTGATGGGAAGTTTTTCTCCATTACCACCATTGCCAACATTCTTGATCTAGATGGTGAACACCATACCAGAGTTTGGCCAAGTCATCTATAATGTTGTATAAAGAGAAATAATGTTCCATTTGGGTTACCCAACCAGTGGGGTCCGAGCCATCAAATTTGGTCACATCCACCCGTGGAAGGCGTAGGTCATGTTGAAAGTGATGGTTCTGAAAGTTATGGGAATGAGAGGAATGTTCACCTTCAGTATGTGGGGGTGAGTCAGAGGAAGGGTTATTTGTAGGGATATGAAGCTTGGTGCAGAGTGACGAAAATATAGATTCAAGATGGGTGTTCAGGTCTTGTTTGATTTCCTCCATTGAGGAAAAGATTGTTGTATTGATGGTGGCAACATTGGCACTGAGTTGTTTCACATCTTGTTGGGTCTCGGTGAGACTAGATTGCAAGGTATTGAAGCGAGCTTCCAAGTCTTGGCTATGGGTATGGGCCATGAGGACGAGGGAACCGAAAAGGGGTGGGTGGGGTCAAAAAACTTGCCGAAAAATGATATGTACGAATGTGATAAGGGCGAAGAGATGAATCCAATGGAATAGATCTCAAATAATGGTGAAAAAATCTCCATACTTTTTTTTTTTTTTTTTTACACCTGCGGAGTTATATTCTGGTCTGAAGAATACTGCAGTGATGAAATGCCCAAATTTTTAACCGGGAAGAATTGTGTAGTTACTTGGCAACCTGAAAATAGTTGTGTGGCAATAGATCTTGTCTGTTTTGATTTGTTTATGTTGTTTTCCCTAAGGGTTAGGTATTCAAGGGTTCTACAAACAAGGGTTTTCCCTGTGCTATAGCTATCTGATATACCTGCGAGATCCAATAGTAGTACTCGGCCCAATATATCAAGGCACTAATTAAGGAGGATAGATAATACCCTAGTCGTACTACCCAACTACCTAGGTACTAGAGAGTATCTTCCTGAGTGTTGTTCTCAGTGGCACTATAGCAATCAGGTAGCCGATCGGTTTATCTAAAGAAGGCTTCAGGAAATATAGGTCGATCTGTACACAATTTTTGTCCGATGCACTACCACTCAAAGGGGTACCAACAGGGGTTACAAGGGTGGCCAATAGATGTGTGCTTAAGAACCACTTGTATTTCCTGCGTGTATGAATCCCTCAACCATGGGTTTATGTGCATAACGATAGATCTCTATGGCTTAAAGATGCCAAAATACATCTCTACCCTAAAAAAAAAATGTACCCACAATTTCTGCCAAGGAAAGTGATTTGATACCACTTGTAATATACCAGATATAAAAAGTATGCAAAATAGAAATAAAATGCTAGAAATGGCAGAATAACAGTAATATAGCCAGAACAATCACCACAATAACACTGAAATGATATAAGAATAACAACATAAATAACACTTTGATTTTGAGAGCGATGTTCACGGGCCTCTTTGAGGGGGAAACCTCTAGTCGAGCAGAGCTCTATTACAATAATATCCAAGATAGGGTTATCATACCCTCGGCTCCTATTTATACTAAATATGTCTATCAAGAGAAGCATCTAGAGGAAGATCCTTCTAGAAGCAAAAGATTATATTATGTCTTCTTACATTCGAATTATTTTATTTTATTGCAAGGCCTTATTAATATTGACCTTTATTACATCTGAATATATTGTTCTACCTATGTGCGGGTTAGGACCCTAACAAGCTCTCATGAGAAAATGTATTGTGACTGAACCATCTTCCTTTAAGGAAGAAGTGCAGGATCCCACTTGGGTTGATGCAATGGTGGAGGAGTATGACTCCATTGTCAAAAAAAGTGCATGGGAAATTGTCCCAAGACCGGTTGACAAAGCAGTGGTAGGTTCGAGATGGATCTACAAGGTAAAGCAAGCTACTAATGGGAGTGTGGAGAAATACAAGGCCAGATTTGTGACTCGTGGCTTCTCACAGATCGAGGGGATAGATTATGATGAGACCTTTGCACCTGTCGCAAGGTACTCTTCCATAAGATCCATCTTTTCACTCTCAATGCAGATGGGCTGGCACATTCATCAGATGGATGTAAAAACTGTGTTTCTCAATGGGATCATTGAGGAGGAGGTGTACATAGAGAATCTTGAATAATTTGAGATCTTTAGCAGTGAGTCACATGTGTGATAACTCAAAAGAGTGATGTATGGGCTAAAGCAAACACCATGTGCTTGGTACACTCAGATAGACAACTATTTCACCGGACTAGGCTTCACCAAAAGTGAAGTAGATGCAAACCCATACCAAATTGTGGTGGAGGGTAAGATTTTAATCATTGTTATTTATGTTGATGATTTAATATTGACTGGTGATGAGCAATTGATACACTCATGCAAGGAGGACCTTGCAAAGGAGTTTGAGATGAAGGATATGGGCCTCCTTTATTATTTCCTTGGATTGGAAATATGGTAGGGAGATGGTGAAATTTTTGTGTCTCAAGGCAAGTATGCAAGGGAGATACTGGGTAAGTTTCACATGGATGGATGCAAACCCATGGATACTCTTCTTCTAGGAAATTGGAAGAAAGAGGATGCTACTTCTGGAGAGGTAGGGGATGCTACTGTCTATCGACAATTAGTGGGTTTGCTAATGTATCTAGTGAACACGAGACCGAACATTTGCTATGCGGTTAACCAATTGAGTCAAGAGATGGTTAAGCCTACCAAGCTATTTTGGAAGGTGGGTAAGCATGTCCTGAGACACATGAGGGGCACATATGAGTATGGCTTATGGTATGGACAAATGGATGAGGTGAAGTTGCATGGATTCACGGATGTAGATTGGGTGGGCATCCCAACGGACAAAAAGAGCACATCAGGGGGAATATTTAGTATTAGATCTATAGTTGTTTCTTGGTACAACAGAAAATAGAGATCTGTGGCACTCAGTTCAGCAGAAGCATAATACATGGCAGTGGGTCAAGCTACATGTGAGGCTATCTGGATGAGAAATATATTGGTTTGTTTGTTTGGTTCTCATTTAGATCTGACAGGGATTCATTGTGATAATCAGAGTTGCATTAAACTCTCGATTAATCCTATGTTTCACGATAAATCTAAACATATAGATATCTGATATCATCATATCAAAGATTGTGTGCAACAAAAGATCATGTTGCTTTAGTACATTCCTATGGAAGATCAAGATGCAGACATTTTGACGAAGGTGCTCACCAGGAGCAAATTCGAATACCATAGAGACAGGATCGGGGTGAAGGATAATCCCTTTCTTGTTGAGAGGGAGTGTTGAGATTCAACAAGAAGATCCTAGTGAAAATTATTCACCTACACTAGGATGGAGCCTCATGCTATTTTTAGGTGGAAGTCTATTTTTAGATGATGAGAAAATTCTATTTATAGATGATGTCTATTTATAGATGGTGAGCGAATTCTATTTATAGATGTATGTCGACTATTATTATCCCTTAATAATAGTTGGACAATAAATATTAGTCTATTCTCAATGAGCACTTGGAAATAGTTAACTAAAGTGGCAAATGAGTTAGCTACAGGAAATTCGAGTTCAAAGGTTGACTGGTGGGACATGCAAGTCGAATTAGTTGGAACTGAGTGATTCGAAGTTGTAACAAAGTTGGATGTGTAGTTATGTGAGTTGTGAAGTAGTTTAACTCAGTTAAGTGAGTTAAGTTCAGATGTACTAGTTGTAACTGAACTTACACTAGTGAGAGATCAGTGAATTAATTATTAATTAATTCATAATCAGTGATCTCACATGCAACTGAATATTTACCATTGTTAACTACATGCATGTCAGATCCAGTGGATACACAGTTGAGATAACAGGTGAAAGGGACAGTTTGAATATCAATTGTGACATTAGTGAGTGCACTCATGCAACCACACACACATTGGATGTGCTCATGAGGATTTCACAACCTGGGCAAGAGGAATTCATTCATTGCAAAGATTTTCCATCAGCAGGGATTGCACAGAGGAGGCATGTTGTCTGGAGGCAGTAAATTGGCACATGCATTTGCTAATTTTTGTATGATAGTGTGAGATGTATATTGTACTGAGAGCTATTGGATTAGAGTTTTGTATGAGATTGTTTCATGATCCATGATATATACATAATATATGATAGTGGCATTTTTAGCTTTATGCTTTCCCGGTAAAAACATTTGTGTTATGTGTGATTTATCTTTCTTCTTGATATTGCAATTGGCGATCGTGTTTTAAATTCCGCAAGAATATTAGTAGAAGAGATTTTGTGTTTAACAGTGGCATATAATTGTTAGATCGGGAGAATCTGGGCAATACATAATTTTTATTAAAATTTCTACATTTCTACATTTGAACCATTGTACCTTTTCATTTAAATGATAATATTAAACTTTAATTAATATCATTTTCCGTTGTTATTTTTTATTCATAATGCTCATGATTTAACTCTCTTTTAATCATGACTGTGTATCGGTTCATTTTTCCTCATGAGTTGATCATAGACATGGATTGATGCATTATATCATACTCATGCTTTTGTTGCGTTCTCAGTTCACCAACGAATCATATTTGATCTTTTCTCGATTCTTTGTATTGTTCTAGTGTTAACTCTCTGTCGAATTAAATCTGTATGAGACACTTCCTTCAAACCATTTTCATATGACCATAGGCGCAAAACCATGGGATTATTAATTTAATTGTTGCCTATTCTTTTACCCTTATTTCTTTATTCCATACGACCGCAGGTGGTGACCAGGTGCTAGGCTAAATAAGTGTTTGATCACTTGTTAAGATTGACGGTCACGTTTTAATCACTCGATGATATGGATGATTGTCGTTACTTTGGGACTTCGTCCTTTGTGACTTCCAACCTCTGTAATATTTCAAATATCGCGAAGAATATTTCGCAGACGTAGATCAGGCAATCGATATTTTATTTGCATGATGAACGAATCTCGTTCACTTGGAAACTTCGTCTATTCGTGGCTCTTGATTTCTGGAGTAGCAATTCCTTCGAAGTGATTACCTATCGAATAAGTCATAAAGCAGTGGTGACCACTTCTTGTTAGTTAAAACCTCTACTTACGCTATCCTTCCACTATGCTTGATCATCAATTGAGAACACTCCCAAATTAGAACAACGATTAGCATTAACTTCGGCCTTTGGTGATTCGGGTAGTCACTGGTGTTAGAAACTAGTTTCCCCAAAGTACATACTCTCGAAGTGATGTAGCTTGCTGAAGTCACTTCTGAATTGGCACTGGCCGATTGGCTGCCACGTGTCACTTATATTTGTGACTTGCATGTACTTGAAATTCTAATTTCATCTTGACACTTGTCATTATCTGATTGTGCCAGGTGTCCTTGCTGGCATGGTCTGCTGACATTGATCTCCCGATGTGTGTGTTACGTGTCTTCACTTTGTGACTTCATAACTTCAGCCTTTGGGTGAATTTACATGTTCTCAACACATTCTTTCCGAAGTAGTCATCGTCGGAGTTGACCACAATCATGATCCAATGATCATCGTGTATTCTCCATATCCAATGGCCCTTCTTTAACCTGAAAAGGATTAACTCAATCCAACAACTATCGGGAATTCAGGTATTTAGGATCTCAAGCATTTTTCCTTGCTTATCCTATCCTTCTACTTTCCCTTATCCAATGGTCAAGATGTTTCCTGAAGTGTTCCTTAGATCATATGGCTTGCGTCTACTTCGGGACACTTTGTGGCTTACTTTATCCTTCCACTAAACTTGATCCAATGGTTGGAATACTTCTAGAAGTGTTCCTCAGATCGGACAACTCATGTCCACTTCGGAACTTCGGCCTTCAGGTAATCTTACCTATTCTCAACCCTTTTCTGTCGAAGTTGTTAGTGCCTAAGTTGACCACTGCTACCTTGGCACGCTCTGAATTGATCAATGGTCGAGGGGTTTTCCAGATTCGATGGTTGAGAATGCTCCTGGAGTAGATCAATGATCAAAGATGATTGTGGGGTCCCAATTAGCACAACGTTTAAAACTATCATCGAGTTCCGCAATGGAAACTTCTCATTGGTAGTGGAACCTATTCCAACTGTAGATCTATTGGCGGGTGACGATCTATGGTCTAGACTAATTGCTGGATTGGAATTAATGTGTTGTTTAATCCTCCCTTCACGCTCTGCAATCAATCCCTACCCTTGATCTGGCTCTTTCGTATCTAACGATCATGACTTGATTTGATCGTTGACCAATTCTCCAATGATCCTTATCTTGTAACTCCCATATCTGACGGTCCAGATATAATTCTTCCAAACTATGACTTCACCTCGATTTAACGATCTTTCTTCTGATCTATTCATCGTTATTTCTCCCGAAATTTTAATAAAATTTTGTGCATTCTTTTATGATTTGATCTTCAGTCGTTAATTCTCCTAAGATCTTAATTCCTTGTGCTTCGTTACTTCTTCTGTACATGGATTCTTTGCATGATACCTCTCCTAAAATTTAGAGTGGATTCTTCTGCACCTTGCATTATTTCTTCTAAGCTTTGATTAATTTCCTTTCTTCTGAGCTTGAATCTCTGCATATTGTTTGACATTTTCATTTTCTGCTAACTGTTATACTGTTGACATCAATGAGAATTCATCATAACAACTTATCATCACATCACAATGACATCGACTGTCGATATCAATGACAACATACCAATGAAAATATGTCCAACAATCTCCCCCTTTGTCATTGAGGGCAATACACTAACTTCATACACAAACTCCCCCTGTGATGATGCTTCTCTCCTTTGATGTTACTCTCCCCCTTTGACATGATCAACCTCTGTCTATCTGCATGTTGTTGACCAAAATATGAACTTGGGTAACTCCCCCTGCAATCATGCTCTGCCTACCATAACTGGATGACTCCCCCTGTCAATATGCTCTCTCTGCCTCTGACTACTCTGTCCCTTTGTTTCTGAAAGGGTAGTTCTTCTTGATACCAACTTGTAGTGATACCCATTTGTAGTGATTAAGTATTTCAAAACTTAATCTAATTACTTTCTTATTTAATAACCAAAGTACTCCTCTCGAGTTTTTACTAACTTTCCTTTGTCAAATAGAACAAGAGTATGCATCTTACTGATCTTTTTTATCTGCTTCTTATTCTTCTTTCATATTTCACAGGAATATCAATTGAGGAATGATACCAATTTATTTAAATATCAATTATGTTATCAATTGATCTTTGTTGAATGATACTCCTTGAACTTCTCTGGTACCTTTATTTTTCCTCTTTTTGTATTATACAGCTAACCCTACCATGATTTTTATTTTGACCACTAATCTATAGATATTCAAGGTTTTCCATATGTTAATTTTAAAAACTCTTGGCATAATCCTTTGATTTTGTAGAAACCAATTAAACTTCTTTTTGTATTTTCTTTCTTTGGCTAACAAATTATGACATCATCAGAATTTGATATTGTCCCATATTCTTCTTTAGGCACTTCCTTTTCTTGGGCTTGATTTATTTCATATTGAATTTCACATTCATTATTAGGACCTTCACCCATTATTTTCTTATTATTAATTTCTTCATTTTCAGGTGTAATATAATTTATCTTGTTTTATCTTTTATATTTTCTTCTCCATATATTTCTATGAGATATTCTGCTTTTTGGATTTTCTCTTTCTAATTGTGTTTTTGGAGATTTGTCATCACCTTTCTTCTTCCAACTTTTATTAGGTTTTCTCACTGACTTGAATGAATTATTTAAGGATTGTCTTTTTGAACTCCAACAGCTTTGGGATTTGTGCCCAAACCTATCACAATTCTAACATCTCATTGTATGAGAAAACATTGTTGTGTTCCCAACAAAATTACATCCCCAACATCTAATTGAGTTTTTTTATTTTGTTGTATATCCTTCCTCTAGTTTCTTGCAATCCATTTTTTTATGGCCAAAGCTATGAAAATAAAAGCAGTAGCCATTAAAGGTGTTTCCATTCTTGATTTTGTTTTGGCTTGAGAAATCTATCATTTGATTTTCTTCTTCCTTTTTACTTCTATAGCTTCCTTCCTTAACAAAGTTCATGACTTGTAATTGCTTTGAAATTGCACCTTTTCCTTTTGAGAAGGATGACCCTTTCTCATGTTTGTAAATGGTGCTCCATTTGTCATTGTCTTCTTTCTTATTGTATCCAAGACTAGTTTTGTCATCAGCTGATCTTTGGTCTTCCAAATCTTATATAGGATAGCTGAGCTATTCTGGAAATTGACGATCTTATTTGTCTTTTCATTCATATTTTTGTGATTGACTATTTTTAACTTCAATATTTGACATAATTCTTCCTTTTTAGTCAACTGAATCTTAAGGGCTTCTTCCACTTCTTTAGCATGTTCAAGTTGAGTTTTTAGATTGATGATTATTTCTTCTGTCTCATCCAAGATTTCTTTGCATTTAATAGTTTTGTCATATGTCTTCAATTCTTCCATATCTTTTTCTAGATCAAAAACTTTAGTTTTCAATATTTTGATTTCTTCCTCGTATTCTAGTTGAATTCTTTAGAGGTTGATGGCTTCTAATTCAAACATTTGGCATGATTCTACATTTTTAGTCATTTGGATCTTCTGGGATTTTTCCTTTTTCTTAGCTTCTTCAATTTGAGTCATTAGATCTACATTAGTACTTTCATTTATCTTTTTGAAATTGATGATTTCCAATTCCAACATGTGGTAAGAATTTTCTTTCGTTGTTAACTAGATCTTTAGGTCTTCTTCACTTTCTTTAATTTCCTCAAGTTGAGTGTTTAGACTGTTAACTAATTCTTCTGATTCTTTTAGTACTTATTTTCTTTTACTGTCATATGCCTTTAATTCTTCCATCTCTTCTGTTAGATTAATAACTTCGGCTTTCAATTTTTTGATCTCTTCTTCTTTGTTTTCTAACTGAATATTTTGCTCATGCTTTTCATGGTTAGATTGATCTAACTGTTGAAGTTTCTCCAACTCGTCAAAAGTGCACATAACTATGTATTCAAGATGGTCAAGAACATCCACATGAACTTTAATATGCATATAATTTCTTGGTTGCATACAAATATCATCTATTGCAACTATAACATAAGTCTTAAAATTATGTAATTTTTCTTTAGTGATTACTGAGGTATGCCTCAATTCCTTGATGAGGTTGTCTTCCTCATTGTTGTCTGAGATCAAATCATGCATTTCGTTCTGATTAGAAATATTTTTCTTTGTATTATGTTCATCAATCTGATTGCAATTCTCCTTTTCTTTATCTTATTCCTTATCTTGATAAGAATTCTTTTCTTCTGAGTTTTGTTCTTTATTCTGACAGGAATCCTCTTTATTTGAGTCATGTTTCTTTTGACGGGCGAAATTGACCGTCCATCAACTGGGAGAGTGGAACCGGTCTGGGTTTGTCTAAATAACCCAAGCCGTTTGGAATGGACCACCCTGACGAGTTTAATGGCTCCGTTGGCCGCTCTAAGGTCTCGTATGGAAACCAAAGAGAAATGATCTGAGCTAAGAAATCTAAAGGGAAACTAGAAACTAATAAAACAAACTAAACTAACTAAACTAATCTAACTATAAATTACTAACTACTTATATATACAAGATACTAACTATAATTATAATAACTCAAATCAACTACCTAATTATCAGCTATGATATTCCTTATTCACAAATGTACAATATGGACAAACTACATATTTGATTAAAACCTGTGAAACTAATGTGATCGCTGCCCTGAGACAGCCAAGGGTCTCTTTTTTGACTTTTTGTATTTATGAGAAAGAAAGAAAGCTAACTGAAATTGAAATAAAACAATGTAATATAAATCTAACTAAACTATCATTTATATTGAACTACTTAACATAAACAGTAAATATCTAACTAATTGACCTGGAAACGCTCCAAGTCTGCCCTGTGTAAGATGACTTCTTAAGCTGGTTGGAGGAAGAAATTCACACCATTTAGTCCTTAAGCCTCTCGAAAACGATCAGCTATGCTGCTCCTTGAAGTATGTTACAGGACAAACAAGACATAAAAGAAATCATAACAGTTTTCTGATAATAAATCTCTGCAGTAAGGGAAACCTATTATGCAGAAAACTTATATAACAATTCAGCCTACGAAGAAGACAAAGCTATCATTCATAAAATGAATCAACAACTGTTATGTTCTTTATCTCTTTGGAAGCAACAAGATATGTATAACAGTAAGAGATTATATCAAATGCATGTGATTTAGATAGCAAAGTAATACTAAACCATAAACAAAATGATATACAAAACTTGGGACAAAGCGTCGATATATTGAAAAGAAAAAGCTATGAAAACACATCAATTCTGCTCCAGTTTGAATCAGAATTACATATCCTTGTTCTCCCACCACTGATGATATTGATTATTACAAAACCATAGGTTTATATAGGTTTTCTCACAAGGTAAACCATCCTTGTGAATAATAGTAAACAGTTTTACACAATCTGGGAATAATCCCAAAAATCCCTTAAACTAAGTAACTAAAAATGCAAGTGAAATCCTTAAGATATCTTCCAACTGCTCCTCATATCCATTGCCAATTCGAATTTTC
>ML777678.1:653494-697831 GCA_009831015.1 Picea engelmannii
AAATCCTCATTTAATTGAATTTATGTGAATTTGAGCCTTTCTCAAAACCTCTAAAACTTTAATATTTAAAAATAACTCTTCTACCTAATGATCCTCTTATCATGTGATTTGGGAAATATTAGCAAGTGATTTTTGATCGCTAACAAAACCCCAACATTATTCCTGTGTGAATGGCATATTTTTTTTTTTTAAACCCAACATTAGTCGCTCTAGCGACGAACAGGTTCGTCACTTATATAGCCATTTGGTCGCTTGACTAAGTTTAACAGGGTTGTCTTGGTCTCTCTTGCGACTAATATTAGTCGTTAGACCGACTAACATTAGTTGATAGACTGACTAATTATGGTCACTAGAGTGACCAAGGTTATGTTTTCCTTAGAGATGCTAGCAAGGCTTGCGACTAAAGTGGGTCGTTAGACCGACTAACATTAGTCACTAGACCGACTAATTATGGTCGCTAAAGTGACCAAGGTTATGTTTTCCTTAGAGATGTTGGCAAGGCTTGTGACCAAAGTGGGTCGCTAGACCAACTAATCTTGGTGGATGGACCGACGAATGGTAACTTTTCCCTATTGTGTATAAGCTTCTTTTCTCGGTTGCTAGATCGGCGAAGATCCATTTGTAGTCGCTAGACCAACGCATCTATTCCAACAAAAAAAAAAATCATCTTGGTCGCAACAACGACCCTATTTCGACGAAACTTTATCGCTACTTCGTCGCAAAAACATTCAAATTTAGTAGTGTTAATGTGAAGTGAATAATTCCTTCAGAGTAACTTTGTTCTCAAAGTTGAATTCTTTCTCCTATTTTCCATAGCTCAGATTTGGCCCATTTATAGCCTTCAAGTGGAACTGAAGCGCCGAGTCGGAACGTTTCCGGTATATGGAAGGCCAAGGATTATTGATCTCTTGTCGTGACATGGAAACCCGACACTATTTTTCAATTTTGGGAACATTTCCTGATGTACGTGGGTTGTAGTGGTGCAATGTTTGTATACGCATGTTGTATAGTAGGCAAGGTGCGTATATGTGGAAAAATTGTATTTTTAGCTCTAGGATTTGCAAAAAGGGGTGACAAGTCTGCATAGGGAAATGGAAAAAGGCCTTATGTGCAAGATTGCATGGGGTGAGGCAAATATTGCTATAACAGATGCCCCCTAATGTGTGAGGTCAGAGGAGTATCTGTGATGGCCGAAATACATTATAAAAACCCAGTAGTGGAGTAATGGGGACCCAGCTGGAAGAACTAGTTGCTCATTACAATTTGTATTGACTTTCCATACATGGTTTTCAATTTGAATTACACGACAGATCCATGTGAAAATATACCAAACAATTGTCTGTTGCCATGAATAGGCAAATACAAATGTGGTTACATGCCAAAGGCTATCATAGTCATGAACAAGGCCCAGTAAAACCAGTCTCAAAATCAATTTGAATATATTTGTATACAATGGAGTACAATCTGATCTCCCATGATCACAGAAGTCACACAGGTATTGGTTCAATGAAAAGGAAGCAACAGCTCAGGAAAGTTGTGGCTACATACTGATGTCTTCAAGTCTTCTACCCAATCCACCAAAGGTGCAAGTCTACATCGTGTGAATAAAGGAGTTGAGGTCAAACACAATGAGACTTTGTTTGATTACCGATCATTGAGGTATACCGTTAACAAAAGCGAGACAACCTACCGATAATGAAAGTAGGTACCAATGCACCGAGTACATTCTTACAAGTGTGAATAAAGGATTTGGGGTCGAACACTTGAATAATTAATCGATCAGGAGACATTGATGTATTCCCAACTGTCGATGGCGAGAGAACCTGCCACTAATGACTACAAGCCTCAAGGTACTCATAGGACTCTAGGTCTCGTTTCCAGAATAGATGAGATGAAGTCAATGGAAGGAGACCCGCTGAAAGGAGAGGATTAAGGAATCTCTAATAATTCAACACGAGGTACAAATCAAGAGCTTGATGATTTAGAGGAAATTGGATGAAGAAAAAGTTCATGAACCAATGACCCTGAGCATCTTCTGTGTGTTCCAAGTGCAAGCAGTACATGAAAAAGACCCTTTGAATAGCATCCAATGAGGAAAATTGTTGACAAAGGCGAGGAAACCACCAATAAGGCTAATGGCATCCAGGACACTGCACAAATCTCAATGTGTGAATAGATGTCTTGTCTTCGAACACAAGGGAAACCACCCATTCAATGACCAATGATGAAATGTCGGCTACTCGGTTCAAGGTTAACTACCAATGAGGAAAGTAGGACCAAGGTGTGTAATAAGACTACAACATCATGTGATTATAAGACAAACTGAGGGTATGGCCGACATGAAAAGTCAAGATTTATGAGGAATGGACAACACAGGTTGATAGACATCCTTTGAACAAGAGCATGAGACATATGGAAGACTCTGGCAGCATAGACTCAATGATGAAACCATGAGATGCAGGAGGCATCAATCAAACTCTCCATAGGGACTGGAAGAGTAATTAGTCGGGGGAGTAAACTCTCTATAACGAGCTCAGCTTCATATGGCCATGCTAAACTCAAATTTATGATGACAAATGGACTCAATAACTTTGTGTTATGCTCAAAGGCGACACGACTGTTGCCAATATAAGATAATACTCCCTTCTCACCCGTCTTTTTTTGTTTTTTCATAGTCAAATGAATTCTATGATATAGAGGAGGAAACAAGTGTTGCAAGTAAGAAAAACTAGTTCCAATAGTGGAACATACCTATGCTTAATGCAAGGAGGTGCATGTGGGAAAGGACACTCAGGGGAATGTTCCCTCCTGGGTATAGGGTGTCAAATTTCTAAGGATATAAACAAAGCTCAGCTTGGTTGAGGATGCAAAACTATTGAGGCAAATGGTATATAATGCAAAGAGAGAATCGGCTATAGGCTCAAAACTGCAAGGGCATGATATGCAATGCCAAAAAAGTCATTTTTCATAATCTTAGTCTACTTGGTGTGAAAAAAGGGATAAACTTGTACCAAATAGACATCCTTTCAAATCCAATTTATGAGTGTGAAAGAGACAAGTTCGCTCGGTAATCTTTTTTATTTTGGAAAATGAGTCGTAAAAGAGCTTAAATCAAACTCGGATGGGAGTCCTCTAGGTATAGGTCAGCATGTTTATGAGTGAGAAATTAGGCTCATCATAAAGTCATGTATTAGCTATGAGGGACTCCCAGTCCTACTGGAAAAACCTATGCATGGGCACCAAATGGAGCAGAGGATCTAACTAGGGTACCCATGTTTGGTAAGTCTCTACCATTTGATAATGACACATCTTATAGCAGATGGAGGGTTATGTGTCACTAAAAAATGGGTTCGTACCTAAGGCATATGAGTGACAGTCATAGGACAATGCAAGTGTGAATGATGGAACAGATACCTATCCTATATGTTGGGTAGAAAAAATACTTTTCTGTAGTTATGAAGGGTCAACATAATGCTAAAAACCGCAAGAATCCCTGGTGAAAACTACAAAAACCAACTCAACCCACTGCTGTATTAGTCCATTAGGCGAAGATATGATCTGAAACTATGTAAAGTGGGTAAAAATTGCTATATATAGTAACAAAAACCAAATTTTACTATGTCATTTGATGTTTTTACCCAAATAGTGAAATTTGGACCAAATTACCTTCGATCTTCAACTGGTGATTGCGGGAGCGTCGAGTGATGGAATCAGAGACCGTCTGGACTAGGTAATTCCTCTTCCCATCCTCTTCCTTTCTAGTGGATTACATTTTTTATTTAGGTTTCAAAATTTCAGTTATTTAAAGCACAAAATAGGAATTTAGGTGTACATGGGCTACCACTCATCGGGTCGTGTATACACGACTGTGTATAATACATACTATGTGTAATCAGACCTATACGCAACTATGAATGTTGCAGCCCACGTACAAGTCCATAAATAAGGTTTTTGATGGTTGATAACTCAAAAATTGATGTTTCTCTGGCAAGATGGTACTAGAATGGAGGGAAAGGGAACATGAGGAGGTAGATGCTTCTATGGAAAGAGATCTAGGGGCCCAAATGACCTTGAAATGATGTGGGTTGTACAAATTTTGGGCACTCAAAGGGATGAGGGCCCAAGTGAGGTTGCTATAGTTTCTCGTGGATTACTTGGATCAAGACAATGAGAGCTTCATCCTTGATGGGAAACCATTAAGGATTGAAGTTGAGGATATATACTTCTTGACAGGGTTGTCACGTCGGGGTGAGGTGGTGAACCTCAAAGCCCGGGGAGCTAGGAGCGGTATCAATATAGAAGAGTACATAGACGCTCATTGTATAGCAGGGACCAAGAAGGTCAGGAGTCAACTCCCCATCTGAGCGATCAACAATCTAAGCCTCAAGATTGTTGTCCTCATTTTGACCCAGATCACAAGATCATATTCATTGCACCAGGCATTGAGGTTGCTCATGTTCTATTCTATAGAGTGTTTGATACCCACGGTGTATGATTGGTGCACCTCACTATTGGCTAATATGAAGATCCAGTTGATAGAATGCAAATAGGGTGACAAGAATAACTTCGAGTTTGCATCTATCTTATGTAGCTTTTTCTTCGAGTTGGTCCCAATTTTGGGACCTAGAGTTGAGATCATTCCTCAAGGACCTTGCAATCCAGCCATGGCATGGTGGATCGAGTTGATGAGACAGTAGGGGGTAGGTAGGGTTCCCACACCCCTACAATGATGATTTATTTTACTGGTGGAGATGACAGATCATTTCTATGGATGACTACCCCTATGCAGGGATCGACTTCATAGGGGACCTTGACATGCCATTGCCACCAGGGACTACCTATAGGGACATAGGTATGTCAAAGTTTTTAAATATTTTTGTATTTTTGTATAGTAAAACAAAAATATTTTTGGATGAGGTTTAAGTACTAACTATACACTTGTGTGACGCAGACGTAGGTCTGCGATGGTCGGACGGGCTTCCACGACATCACCAGAGGCACCGGGGAGATGAGGCGACAGGAGGAGAAGAAGTGAGAATCCTTCAAAACGTGCAAGGAAACCTGTCTCGTTTGACACATAGGATTTTGATGGTTCATGTAGAGGATCTTCCAGAGGCCATGCAGCGGCAGGTGGTTGGTGTGCCCAAAGCTTGGGTGTGACTCTTTAGGCATCTCGAAAACGCCATAGTTTGTTATCATGACACACATCTGGTGCCTACATGAATAGATGTCATGGATTTTGTATTATCAGTCATATATGTGTATTGAGGGTGTTGGCCCCAATTTTGTACTATAAACATCATATTTATTTTTTGAAATATATATAAAACAGGTTTCTTCAGCTTTACTTATACTACAATGTGTACATTGATGAGATTGTTTTCTTTGCTTTAGTTATGTGACAAATGCCAATCTAAAATGAAATTAGCATAAGCATCGGATACATAATTATAACTCCTAGGTATGTGATGATAAGTAATAAAATCAAATTGTCGCTCTAAAAGACGTACCTATAGGAATCGTCGGAGTAACGTAGGACCGCACACACGGTAATTGTCGTTCAAATGAAATACTACTAACTAGGAATCCAGGTGAACCTCCAAGGAGATAATACCATGTAAAATAGCATCGCGCAAAAGTTCTATAATGATGCTATATTCAGCCACATTATTCGTGAATGGCCCTAGGCATACACCACCTGAAGACACTAGTAGACCCTCGGGTGAGTAAACCACCCAAGAGGTGGAAGCCAAGTTCCATGTATGAAGAATGGCTCCATATGTGAATCCTAAGTAGACCGAAGACTCCGTTGACATCTGCCAACCAAGGGAAAACTTGATAAGCAAGCTAAAGACAAAAGATAAAAGGAAAAGATATATACACTAAATTACATTAGTATACAAAGAGTTACACCCAAGCTTGGGGCTCAAGTGTAATATCTTTTCAAGTAGAGCCCATTCCTAGGCTTGGCCAACATGTTCCCTTCATAATCTTCTAACTCATAGGCTCCTTTTTCTAAGATACATCGCATGATATAGGGACCATAACACCTGGGTTTGAACTTGCCTTCCCCTAGCGGTTCTTTGGCTTGATCATATAAAAGGACCATGTCACCCTCAGTGTACAACCGAGGATAGACAAACTTATCATATTGGACCTTGAAAAGTCTTTTATTTGCTTCTATAGTCGTAGAGGCATCTCGACGCTACTCGTCAAGGCTCTCTAGGTGTATGAGGTGTCGCTCGATATCGAAAGTGTTAGGGAGGAGCGTGATTGTCGATCTAAGAGAATGGATTTCACATTAAATAGGTAAGATTGAATCCACATAGTGTACTAACTAGAAAGGGAAAAATCTGATGGTAGTCTTGACCGAGGTTTGGTATGCCCAGAGTGCGGGATATAGCATAATATGCTAGACAGATTTATTTTGGCTGATAGTTTTGTGAAAAATGATCTTGAGAGACTTGTTGATGGCCTCTACCTATCCATTTTCCTGGGGGTAGTAAGGGGAAGAATGACCATGCTTAAACCCCAGCTTGCATGCTAGCTCTTTCATCATTTCATTCTAAAAGTGACTGCCATGATCAGTGACAATCTCACTTGGGATACTGAATCTAGCGATAATTTGATTGAATACGAAGAAGGTGACAGCCTTCCTGTCGGACTTAACTATAGGCATGGCCTTGGACCACTTAGTAAAGTAGTCTATGACCACGATAATGTGTTGATGCCCCCCAGTTGATGTTGGGTTGCAAGCCACAAATTCCACCCCCCACTTGGTGAAGGGACCGACTGTAATGACTGGATGAAGAGGGGTTGGATGCGAGTGCATTTTTTGAGTGAACACCTATCAGGGGTGACACTTCTTAATTGCTTCAACACAATCTTTAAATATAGATGGCTAGAAATAATCAGCTCGCAAAATTTTTTGGGTTGTCACAGGCCTGGATAGATGACCACCACAAGCCCCAATGTGGAAACCGTTTAGAACTGATTTGTCTTCTTCGTGAGTTAAACAACGACGTAGGATATTTTATATTCCTCTATAATACAAAGTTTCACCAATGATAATGAAATTCTTAGCTTGGTATTGTACATGTCATTGGTCATCTCGTGAGAGATGCTGAGGGAACTTCAAAGTTTGAAGATAGAGAACAATGTATCCATACCAGGGGTTGGACGAAGAGACAAGGAAAATGTGTTCATCCGCAAATGAATCATCATGAATGACATCCTCGTCCAATCGTGGGAAGTTGGATATTAACTCTACAAAGACTAGTGATTTCTTGGATTTCGCAGAGGCGAAATCGAGATCAAATTCTTGTAAAATGATAATCCATTTATTATATTTTCCCTCTATGATACTCCCAGCAAGTATGTATTGAAATGGATTGACATCAACAACCACAGTAGTCTTTCAAACAAATATATAATGGCATAATCATTGGAATGCGTGAACGGCAGCCAAAGCTAGATTGTCAACGTGAGAATATATGAGCTCAGAACCAACTAAGTTTCGATAAAGATAGTAGATGACGTGCTCGCAGATCTCATCATCCTCTTGAACCAAAACCATATCAATCATCTCTTAGGAAGTGGCGAAATAAATCAAGTAATCCCTATTATAGTTAGGAGACTTCAACAGAGGTGTCGATACCAAGGATTTCTTCAAAGCATCGAAGGATTCTTGGGCTCGCTCATCCTAGATAAAAGGGGTGTCCTTCTTCAAAATGTGCATGAAACCCTTAGTAATATTGTTATATTTTACTATAAACCGATGTAAAAAGTTAGCTTTCCCCTGTAAACCTTGAAGTTGTCGAATAGTGCGCTGGTGAGGTAATTGAAGTATTGCCTCAACCTTTAATGGATCTACCATGATCCCGCTCTCAGAGACTAAAATTCCCAGAAGACGTCTAGACCTAATGCAGAAGATGAATTTATGAGGGTTCAACCGGATTCTATAATGATGACATCTTTGAAAAACTAGTTGAATATGCTTAGGGTGGTCCACTCTCTTACGAGAGTGAGCAGCAAGATCATCAAGATAAGCTTTGACTATATGCTTAAGATCATGGAATGCGAAGGTCATAGCACGTTGGAAGGTTGCTCTGGCATTTTTAAGGATGAAAGGCATCTTACGGTATGTTAAAGTACCCCAAGGACAAATAAATTTCATGTTTTGTTGATCATCGGGTTTCATTTGAATTTGGTTATACCCTAAAAATCCATCCATGAAAGATAAAACTTTGCTTCCCACAAACTCGTCAAGAATCTGATCGATGAAAGGTGTCGAGATGTTGTCTTTAGGACAGGATTTGTTCAGGTCACAAAATTCCATGCATACATGGATGGTTCCTTGCTTCTTATTCACAGGAATGGGATTGGATACCCATTCAGTCAAAGGAACTAGGTAGATAAAGTCAACATTAAGCATTTTCTCTACCTCTGCCTTAATAGTAGGGGCCTTTTGGGGATTGAAAGCTCTAAGACATTGTCAAACAGGATTAGCATCTGGATAAGTTCTAATCTCATGCTCAACAATTCGAGGGTTGATTCCTGGCATCTCTTCATATGACCAAGAAAATACATCTTGGAATTCCTTGAAGATCTTGGTGTAGATCAGGATTTCTTATGGTGAACGATCTGCACCAATCTGTACATTTTCAATCTTGCCAGGGGTACGAGAGATATCAATCATGACGGTAGGATAGATACTCGCCATATTTCCTTCGGCATAAATGTCGTGCATATCAAGTGGAACTACAACGTGACTGACTATCTCACTCAAAGTAGATTGAAAGTGATCTTGTTCGATTCTAGCAAGCTCTGGGAGAAAATAAGAGCGATGGTGAATATCATCCCAAGGTTTTTCAGAACCATTCATGGATTCAATGATAGCTTCATCCGAGGGTAAAGTATCATTGAGGAAGTCATGTGAGAAAGACAATGAAGTGGCCCACACGGGCTTAAGAACAGGATCCTCCTCGTTTGTCAACGAGGTAATAGGATCATGATCGATGGAAGAGTCAAGAACAACTTGATACGCTATCTTTGTTTTCAATAGTGGCATGACCATTCTAGCATGCACTTGACCTTCACAAGATGACGTTGAGGAAGTTAGAGTCCAAGGATCGTTAAAATAGGAAGTGCAGAAAGGAATGGACCTCTCTGATGAAACAGGCCTATTGGACATGGCATAAAAATGGTCAATCGATGCCATGAAGTCGAAGGTACCCATAAGGGAGGAATACATTCTGACACCGATATTCTCAGTTTCCAGCTGAGAATTGTCGACCATGGGGATCAATGGTCCAAAAAATGCATTGAGGCTAGCATGTGTAAAGAATAAATGGTAAATTGTCATGATCTTCCCATCGTGAGGAAAACAAAGAGTGTGAAAGACTGACGATACGACGACAGTCATAGCATAAGTCCAATTGTGTCCTAGTAACAATTTATAATCAAGGGGTGCATCAACCACCTCGACATCCACCTCTACCGTCTTCCCACCTAACCGGATCGAAAAGGCAGGAAGAATATCGTGAGGGCGGAAGGAACAAACATCAAAAGCAGTCAACATCATTGGAGATTGGGAGAGAGTCGAAGAGTTGAGATCTTTCCAATAGATCAGGTACATCACACATGTTGCAGTGCCTTCATCCACAACTGCACGATTGATGGTATACTTTGAGTAACCCAGGTGGATTTGGAATTCCACATGGTAAGGCAAGTGAGGCTTCACATATGTGACGTCAAAATTGATGAATTTTGAACCATTGGGGTCTAGAGCTCCTAACGCAGATATCAAGGCATTCCTCTATGAGGGACACATCTGGAGTACCTCCATGGCCGACATCACACAAGGGGTTTGACCTAGGTCCTCAACAATAGAGTAATTATGGGTGGCTCTAGCATTTGGATTGTGGGTAGAGTGCATCAGTACTTCTTTCATAATACAAGGTGGTGGATCTGGTTTTTTGATCTACAAAGGCATCTCCGGAGGAGGAGGATATTCTAGACCAGGTACAGTTTGTGAAGAACTATAATCATGAGACCGGGTGGCTACATTAACCTAAGAATTGACCATATTGATACACAAATGGTCAGTGTCTTGTGTCGGTGGGTTTTTATTTCCATCAGACACATTTTTGGCATTTGAGGAGCTCGAGGCCATGTGCTAGTTATGTGGAAAAGGATTCGTCAGCATGGCGGGCAGTAGAGATAAGAGCCTTTCAACTTCCACAAGTTTGGGGCATAAACAAGTAATATGATCATTCATACAAAGCTTACAGGGAAATTTCACCTTACGCCTTTCTTTCTTTCCCTCACCAGCATTGTTATTCTTCCTCTCATTATTACGATTTTCCTTGGGTTTATTATTATTCCTCCCACCCTTATGATTATTATTATGTCCTTTCTTCTTATTCCCTCCTGGTTGTTGGTTACCATTTGGGTCGGTCGACAATTGCACGGAATGTACATCCACCGACTGAGTGGGATTGGAATACACATACAAAGTTGGACCTCCTACAAACTAGTTTAGAGACAACTCTTTCTAATGCCTTGTCACTGAGTCTGTGGATTTCACACTGGTGGAACCTACAATGCCATTGGCATGAGGTTTGGGATTTTTTTTGGGGTCACAGTTTGACCTCAGTGCGTCCAGAAGAATATCATATAACATCCTAGACTGAGTGTATATAAGATCTAACTATTGGGCTTTGAATATTGCTTCTTCCTCAGATGTAACCCTGGATGTAGAAACATTATTCGAAATAGGAGGCTGTAAAGACTTAAGGAACCAATCTAACGAGAAAACTGGGGGTATATAGGTCTTGATCAACCTCTTACGTCTACGCCACTCTTGGATGTGATCTGAGATATGAGTCTCTTTGTCCTAGCATAAGGTCGACAGAAGTTCTAGGCCAGCATTGTAATGAACCGACAATTGGAAGTGGTTAAGGAAGACTAACACCATCTGACTAAAGGTCCCATATGCCCCCCTAGGTAGCTCGATATACCATTTCGTGGCAGCCCCTATGAGGGTGCGTTGAAATAATATTAACCAAATGAAATTGTCATTAAGGGAATTCGAAGAGCACCATAGGTGAAAGGTTGTAATGTGATCACCAAGATTTTTACCATTCTTGCCTTCGAATTTTGGAATATCTAAAGGAAGCTTGGTGGGAATGGGGGGGCATGTAGGATCATGACACACTGGGTCATTCATCAACTTAGATAATTTTGGTAGATTGAGCGTGGCCAGAAAAGGGAGGCGGGGTTGTGGCATCTAGCCCCAAGGTCACTAGAAAGATTGTGTTTGGGGAATCGCATCCCATCTAGGGTTCTGGTAAGAACCATGGCCTTGTTCGATATTGTAAGACCCTACTCCAGGCTGATTCATAAGAGGTTGTTTGGGCACCATTCCAGTAGGAATGTTCTGATGGGGTTTATAAAAACTGCCCCCAGCCAGTGTGGCTTCAGGTTGGGGGTTTCCCAAGGTGTGAAACTGACCTCCTCTGGGTGTGAATCCGGAGGATAAAGGTGGATATGTCATGCGAAACATGTTGTTCAGAATCGAAACTGAGGAGGTGAGGGTAAAGGATGGAACTTGAGTAGAAGCTTGTCCACCAGGTTGGTTGCTCCACTCAGAAGCAATAGGATTAGACCCTAGGTTAAAAGAAGGAATTCCTCCCATGGTAGGAATTGTTTGAGGGATATGAGATCCACCAAATGAAAATGGAGTATAAGGAGGAGTTGTGCCCCCAATTCCAATGCTAGCATTAGGGCCAGCAATTGGGATGGAGTTTGAAAACTATGAAGTAAAAGTCGACATACCATAGGAAAAAGGACTAGAGGCCATCGGGATGGACTGAACATTATACCTTGGTGAGTGACCAAGAGACCCAAATGGGTTCATGGCAATAGGTTGAGCATTCACTATAAGACGGGAAACAGTGATGATAGGTGCCTCCGACACTACAACCATTGTGGTTGCAGGAGTTGAAGGGGTGCCATTAACTATAGTAGGTGTGGGATTCAAGGGGCTCCCACTATTTTGATGACTCAGTTCAGTACTCATCCTTGTAGAATCACAAGTTTGATAAGTGGAGCTATGTGTACCACGTCTAATAACTCTATGCCTTTTAGAAGGCAAAGACTCGAAATCTGGTGGTAACTGTAACAAGCGACGAGACCATCGGGGAAGCTGGTCCGACTCCATTATGACTTAAGACTCAAGATATAAAAACAAATCCTTAGTCCAACTAGTAATCAAAGAGCACACCAAAAATAATCAAAGGACCAATATGCACACAAATAGGGTAAAGTGGTTGAAAGGGGCCTCCCTCCCTAAAGTATGTATGCCTCACCCAAGAGGGGCCTGAGACTCCCTGCTAAAGATTGGAGGTAATAGAATCAGTTATAAGGGCCCTCTTAGGCTTAAAAATTAGTCAGTCAGATCCCCCGAGAGAGGCAATCCTCCATAACGATTGTGTGTTGTCCAACCCTTACATGACCCAGGGTACCTGTAGAATAACCCTTGCAAGTAACCTATGTGGCGCCTAATTCAAGGAACTAAGAAACCATGGTATAATTGATGCATAGGCGAGCAGTCGTAAGTCAGGTCTAACGTATGGGAAAGGTATCAAAGCCTGAAACCTTGAAAGCACCACCTCTCACGGAGGTAAGGGTGCTAGCAATATCCCCAGATATGAATAGATCCCTGGAAATATCTCTAACACTAAGAAGGTATCAGGGGGATTTCCCTTCAACCGACCTCATTGTTAAATCCAATGTAAGCGGAGCCTCCTGATCTTACCGATTATACAATGGATTTCTCCACTCCCTTAGTCAGACACATATGTTGATTTAATATCCTTGGAGAAGTTTACTCACAAAATGTAAGCGGAGCCTCATATGTTGATTTAATAAGCTAGTTTGTGCACCCTAGAAAATAAAATCGTTACTAATCAATTTTAAATTAGAGCATTAATTTTAATGGCCTTTATTACTCAAAAGGTGTGGTCGTGAAACTAGTGATGTTATGACTCAGCAAGTAAAGTAAATGAATATCAATACATGCAAAGTCCTAACCTCAATTTCCAATGAATGATATGATTCTTAAAAATGCAATTTTCAATTCAATTTTGCAATTCTAAATAAAAATGCAATCTTTCTTTACATGCACTAATATAAATGACAAAGACTCAAAAGATCAAAATGTCAATCAATGTAAAATGCCCAATATTTTTGTATTTTCAATATAAGAAAAATGCAAATGCATGGATTGAACAACAACTTGATATATAAAGACTCTATTGTGTATAGACAGAGACAACCCAAGTAGGATATCAAGGAGAAAAGCATCCATCCCAATGTACAAGGACAATCAAAATGAAAATATGATGAGAAAGGCACTGCCCAAAAATTCAACCAAATATAGGTTTCTTGTCATTCCACAGACACTTAACAATCACTACAGAGACCCAAGAAGACTCAGAAATCATCAAAACCTACCCAACAACCACCAAAACTAGCAATCAAGAAAAATATTTTGATGTACACGACTATTCAAGGGAAAAACGTGTACGTACGCAACTTGTAGAAAAATAGCACACGTATATATGTGACTTTCAAGCAAAATCCTGCGTATATGTGTCAAAAACACAACTAGTCTAAGGAGAAGGCCGAAATACCCAGACCCAGAGTGAACAGAGGTTGTCAAGAAATCATACGATAAGAAACTCAATATGAACGAGAGAAATCTAAGGATAAAAACACTCCAAACCCCCAAAAAGAAGATTCATTTCCCAGTATGGTCGCCAATTTTGTTACGAGGAAAATCTCTCTATGGCTAGGGCCAAACCACAACAAACGGAAATGACTGCAAAAATCAACTCTATTCTCAAGTATGTTATCTAAACAAATGTGCTATCAAGACAAGTTAAAAGGCCCACCTCGTCTAGATGTTTGATGAATTCCATCGTTGAGCACTTGACCCAAAGAAGTATACCTGCAACTAGTCCTCAACAACCAAGCAACACAAGCATATGGTGATAATATATGATGTTATCACATCCAATAGCATAATCCATTAACATTCATAACAAATACATCCATGGAATAATAATTCAAATATTTTCAAGATATCAATTGGACGAGAAAAGAGTATTTCTATTAATATATAATTAGCAGAAGTGAATAAGTTACAGACTTCCATGTCGTCACGGTTTGGAACCGAGAAACTAAGTTCCTTCCAGCTGGGCCTCCACCACTTCAATCCTCCACCAAAGGCAAGCTCATAAAAGAGAGACAATGAAGTTCTCAATCAATAAGGGAAGAGCTTGGGGGTTGAACACTGTGTTCATACTTAAAGGATAAAGGGATGCAGACTCAATGTGAAGTGAATAATTGCTCTGGAGTAACTTTGCTCTCAAAGTTGAATTATTTCTCCTCTTTTCCATAGCTCGAAATTGGCCTATATATAGCCTTCAAGTGGAACTAAAGGGATGATTCAGAATGTTTCTAGTATATGGAAGGCCAAGGATCATTGATCTCCTATCGTGACATGGAAACCCAACACTATTTTTCAATTTTGGGCACATTTCCCGATGTACGCGGGTTGTAGTGGTGCAACATGTTTATATGCATGTTGTATAGGAGGCAAGGTGTGTATATGTGGAAAAATTGTGTTTTTAGCTCTGGGATTTGCAAAAAGGGATGAAAAGTCTACATAGGGAAATGGAAAAAGGCCTTCTGTGCAAGATTGCATGGGGTGAGGCAAATATTGTTATAACATTAGAAACATTGAGGGTTGATCGGAGGAAATTAATTGTAATATATTAGGAGTTAAGCAAGGTTGTCGCATGTCCCTTACCCTTTATGGCATATACATTTATAATTTAGAATATTGTTTAGAATATGCTAGTTGTGTTGGCTTGAGTATCGCTAGTATAGTCATCATCCTTATTCTTTACGCTAATGATATTTTTCTTATGGTGAGGAACCCCTATGACCTTGGTAAGTAACTAAGAATCCTCAAGGACTTCTACTCTAGTATGGGTATGACTATGAACACTAACAAAACAAATATTATGATAATTAAATATAAAGGTCACCTATGATACTTTTGTATATGACAACAATAGCTTGCAGGAAGTGCCTTAATACAAATATCTCAGAATTGATATTCATCACAAGATCAATTGGAACTATAGCATTGAGAAAATGATAAATGGAGGCTGGAAATCTTATTACATACTTGAAAGTAAGTGTAAATTAGCATACCTTTGGTCATGGGATAAGAAAAAAACTCTTCTTTGATACTCTCATAACTCTTGTTATCTTATATGGATGTGAAGTTTGGGGATGCAATATCTCTAGAGAATCCTATAGAAAGATAGAGCAGATCCAAAAGAATTTTATAACTTATAATATCAAAATTAAAGGAAATACACCCTATCCTATCCTCCTCATATAAGTGAGTCTTTCCCACATTGAGAGCGCTTCCATGATTAGGTACTTAATGTACAAGAACAAGACAATCAACATGGACAACAAGAGGCTCCCCAAAATTGCTTGAAACTCTAGCCAAAACCACCAGTGGCTCAAGAAGGGATGGCATAAAGATGCCAAGTCTTGGCTAAATCATTTGGGGAATACATAAATATGTCATTACAAAGAATACCAATAATATGTTTTTTTTTGGAATAGGTGTAACCCACGTCTAGAACTATGACATATAGTTCATCCTCTACTTCATCAACTTCTTTGAAGTCACGAACAAGACGAACTTCCTCTTCTAAGGCATCCATGGATGCTTGAGCGTCGGTAGGGACAGAGGCAAAATAAAAATTGGCTGTAGCCTTAGCTACTCTAGAAGCTTAGGAATGGGTATAAATAGTGCTACTAGGCCTTATTCCTCAAGGTGCCATGGTAATGAAATAAATTAAAGGTAGGAGGTGAAACAGAGCATGGAGGGAAATATAATGCAATACCCAATATTTTTAAGTAAGGATCTCAAAACATTTATTTCTAACACCCTTCAAACATTTCATATGAAATTTATAAATGAGTGCCCAAGTTGGATGCACCCTTACCATATCTATGATCATAACCTGAAGCTGAGCATGCTTCCAAATCCTGATCCCATGTGTCGACTTGAGGTGTAGGTACCGAGCTTGCACTAGAATCATAATAAAAGAGGGAGGATTGAGCCTTTCATTCACCATCCCTTCCTTCATAATGATCATCCTCTTCAAATTGCAATGACTCGAGTTCATTACAATACTATTGTGAAATGACATGATCATGTTGGAGGTGCTCCTCATATGCGCTGAAATCATTAAGGGGATTAATGCCAATGCCATTACTGTGATCACCATAACCCAAGCTTGCCACTAACACTAACTCTTGATGTACATCCACTTGCAGTGATGAGAGGTGGCTAAGAGCTTATGAAGGGATGTGGGAGGGATACAATAGACCATCCACCTATTTTATCGAAGTGTGTGTAGGTCGCACACACCCACTATTGGTCTGTGTTGGCGAGAGGACACTCCATCCAGGGGAAGAATACCGATAATATTAAAAATATTATTACACCTAAATTCAAGGAGAATTGTGGTGCAGTAAAGAATTATGGGATAAAAGGAAATTAAGATACTACAAGGATGTGGTCAACCCTAATATAGAATATCAAAAGTATCTATCAATTTTGACTACAAAAAGAAGAAAATGAGTATTTCTAAAATACAAACCAACTCCCATGAGTTGCATAGCAAAATTGGGCATTGGAAAATTCCCAAAACACCGTGGGATGAAGGAATCTATCATCTTTGTGACACTAAGAGGGTTGAAAATGAAAATAAATTTCTCATAGAGCACCCTGCATATACCTAAATTAGATCACAATTTCAAAATATTTGTCACAATACTGACCTTCCCAACCTCATAAGACATCAAAACTATAGTGATCTTGGAACACTTTTCTTAATGCTTTTCGAGCACATAAATAAAATTCTAAAGAAATCTAAGTGATATCTTACCTTTCTTAAGGTCCAATAAATGGATTCTAGTCTCAATGGATGTTAATCATCATCATCATAATAAATAGTAACTAAGAAAAGAGAGGTAACAATCATAATAAAGAGAATTAACGTAAATTAGTAAAAAGAATTATGATTACGACGAGAATAATAATAGCATCATAAAAGGATTAATCAAGCATGTTTTCCTAAATGCAAGGTTTTTATTTGGTCGTCTTGTCCTTATCTTTTTCTTGATGATGTGCTTGCCTTTCATGTTAATAATGTCAATTTTCTTATTTTTTCTTAGAAATACCTTTGATTTATCGACATAGTTTATGTTTCAATGCGATTAATGTTGTTGGTATTGTCTTGTATATTCTTGCGCTTGTCATTATTATTGAATTACAACAAGTGTAGGGATGGTACAACCTAATGCTTCTTTCTAATTACACATTAGTTGCAATAGAAACTTTTCAAAACAAGAATGTGTTAATGAGGAGAAACTATTCGAGGTATATGCACACCTTATTAGAATATGGTGTAAAAAGGATGAAATGTATGAAATCAAATTAGCCTCTGGAATATATAACTTGTATTGATGGAAAATTTGTATAACTCAAATAAAAGAAAAGAAAAAAAGCATGTTCTTATAATAATGGTATGTTACTTTTCCTCTAAAATATAATGCATATGTTTGCATTAAGACATCATCTTAGTACCTAAATGATGAAATTTCTTGAAATAATTTGCTTGTATGTAGGGAACTTGATCTGCAGTTAGATATTTTATGTGGTCTCGAGTGAGTAATGGTTTCGGGTTCATAGGACCAAGTAGGAGGGCATCAAGCCCCTTCCCCTCCCCTTTCTCTTTACCAACACATATATTTCCCTTCCCAACACTCTCTTTGTTCTCGTCTCCCCTTGGTCTGCTAATATTTTCTTGTTGGTGTTGAGGTTTCATGTGTCAGGTGGTTCTAGACAGAAAGATGGATAAATCATATGAAAATAAGGTGGAATACAACTTAATCCCATCAGGTTAACAATAATTCCTCTTGTAGGATGAGTTCTTGGAGCACAGGACTCTGTCCCCTTTCCTTTCACCAATAGAGCCTGGAAACAATACCGAGGGATTTGGATGATCTCTCAAGCATGTGAAGGATGGAAACATTCCTATAGAAGTAAATGTGAATGGAAGTGGTTTTATAAATTGTGTTAATGGAGGGTTTATGTCATCGAAATACCATCCAGTTGAGCCTCATGTCCATGTGAATTCTAAGTTGGGTGCTTCAAGAAACCTGCAAGTTGGCCTGGAGGAAAAAGCTACAGTTGGCTCCATACTTTGTTCAGTGCAGATATATTTTAGTAATAAACCGAAAAATCACTCAAATTGCATTCATGAGAAAGGAGGCTCTACGAGAATGGTAGTTGGTGAAGATATTTTGATAAAGGAAATCAATCTCTTTGAGGGAAAAATGTTAATTAAAAGGTTTAACGAGAAATATTGCATGGAACTCCTCAACATAAGCTGGTCCCGGGGCCCGTTAGGGAATTTTTCTTAAGGCATGGTTTGTGGATTTTGATCCAATGCGAAAACCTATCACTCATATGAAGGTATGGGCCATCTTTCGTAGTTTACCTATGGATTTATGGATCATAGAGGTGCTAGAAGTAATTAGAAATAAGATAGGGTCGTTTTTTTGGCTTGAGCCCAACTCTGCTTCAAAGAAAGACTTTTGTTGGGCCTGGATTTAAGTGGAGGTAAATATTCTAGAGGGTTTGGTTGGTAGCATTGATATTGTTTTTGGTGACATCAAATGGCATTAGAAGGTGGATTAATATAAAATCCCCTTCTAATTCCATGGATTTCATGAAATTGGGCACATTTGGGCTCATTGTTCGTGGTTGTCACCTGGGATCCATCCCTCGTTGAAGGTTTGGAGAAGGAAATATACTATTGGAAGAGAATATGTAGTATAGGCTCTCTCGATTGATGGAAAGAAGGAGGAAATCACTATCAAGTCATAAAATGAAAAATCTTCCATCTCTACGTTGGGACATTTAGCTCTTCAAGCAACTCAATCAAGTATGAAGAACAATGATTTTTTTTCCTCTTCTTTATAGTTTTGAAATTCTTTGCCTAGGATAAATTTGGTCCCCTACCCCTCTTCCTCCCCTATGCATCCTCTACCCCCTTCTCCCCCTTCCTCTTCTTCCCCTGAGCCCCTATTGAAATTTGTGGTTTCCCCTCATCTGGATTTTCTCCCCCTTACCTATGTTAAAGTTCCTCCCCTTCTTCTCATCCTCCCTTCCCTGGGTTCCCCTAGTGGGATAGATTCTTGATTTTCCTATGTGCCCTCTAGGGTCTCATCTTCTCTTCCTCCTCATCCCTCACTCCCCTCGAAGGATAATGGCCCTGCTTCGCTTTCCCCTTCCTTGAAGGCTCCTAAAAAACCCACTTCCTCTTCTAAAGGATACACTCTACTATCAAAATACCAACTAAAAGAGGCCATTCCCTCAAAGGGGAGTCTGACTCTTGACCCTCCTCCTTAAGCATCGCAGGTTGGAAGAAAGTCTCACCTATCCAAGGCCAAAGATAAAGCAGCTACTAAAATTTGAAAAGGAACTCAATGAACAATTACTAGGGCCTTTATAGAGGGGAGAGCCCTACCTCCCCCTCTAGAATGATCCTCCTCTCTTTCAATGCTAGAGGGGTTTCCCCCCCATAGAAAAAACTACCCCTAAAAATGTTACTCCTGAGCCTCAAGATGGATATTATTCTGATTCAGGAATTATGTGTTAGGTGGATGTCTCCATTAAAACCGTGAGTCCTTGGCTGAAAAACTGGTCTTTCATTACTATAGATGCAGATGGGATGTCGGGGGGGGCGCTTCTTACAGGATGGAGTCCTGACTTTAGGGTGTTATCCTCCTCTTTTGTTCATTCTTCTATCATTGTCAATCTCAAGCATAAAGATTATGATTTTTCTTTTTCGATGATTAATAGATGGCCCCTATGCTGACAAGGTCCCATTTTGGGAAGATTTAAAATATGAAGGTCTTTTTAGTGACCCACTCTCAGTGATAGGAGGAGACTTGAAATTTACTCTCTCCCTCGGAGAAGTGTGGGGGACAAAACCTAGAGAAGATCGACATAGAGGATTTTATCTCTCTTTTCTTGTGTTTACAAGTCTAGTTGAACTTGATTCAGTGAATGTTACTCCAACCGGGTGCAACTTTCAAATGGGGAATGACGAAGTATCCAAAATATTGGATAAATTTCTATTTTTGAGAAATTTTTGGAAAAGGGGTTTAGATTCAATTCAAAGGTGGAATATGGGGGAAGTTTGAATCATCGTCCTCTTCACCACCTACTCCCCTTAAAATTAATCATCTTTGTATTGAAGATGAATATTTTAAGAAAATAGTTGTCTCCTCTTGCGAAAGACCGAGCCCCGACAAGCTTGAACCTTTAATGGTTCAGTTTGAAGCCAATCTGAAGAGAACCAAAAATGCCATTAAAAAATGGATCATTGTCTAGAAATAAAAAAGGCATAGGGAAGTCTTGGAGATTAAAAGAAACCTCTCAAGGCTACTCTTTAACATGGATGGATGTCCCCTCAGCCCGACTCAACTTGAGGAGATAAAAATCCTTGAGGATATGAGAAATGCATGGTTGAGAAAAGACGAACAAGAATTAGTATAAAAAGTCGTGCTCTATGGTTGCAATCCGGTGATAATAATACTAAATTCTTTCATCATTTTTCCAACCATAGGAGGAACCTCAATTCAATTTGAGAAATTAAAAATGAGGAAGGGTTAAAGGTCAGCTTGTTTTAGGAAAAATACGAGGTTGGAGCACGTTAATTTGAAAATATTTTCTCGACTCTTGTGGGTTGTTCCATTCAAGAAATATTGGAGGTAGTAACCAAGTTTTAGCCTATCTTCACATAAGAGATGAATCAAACTTTAGAAGAAGAAGTGACAAAAGAGGATTTGTGCTCAACCCTCTCTTCTATGCAGAACAACAAAATCCCAGGACCAGACAGGTTTATTGTGGAGTTATTCAAATACTTCTTTGAACTTTTGAAATCTGACCTTCTTCTAATGATTAAGGAATCCCGGAGTGAAGGAAATATCTTTGGGCCTCTCAACGCAATGTTTCTTTGTCTCATCCCTAAAAAGTAGAGTGAAGATTCTTTCAAGGACTTCTGTCCTAACTAATGATGTAATGTAGGTTATAAGTTGATTTCGAAAATCATTGCTCAAAGATGAAGACCTATGTTAAGTGAATTTATTGGAGAAGAACAGTTTGGTTTCTTGCAGAATAGGAAAATTCATGACGTAGTGGAAATTTCCCAAGAGGTCCTCCATTCGATTAAAAAGAAAAATCTTAAAGAATCTTTTTTAAAATTGGATCTGTCAAAATCCTATGACAGAGTAAACTAGACCTTCTTACGTTTGGTACTCATTCAAATGGGTATGAATCTAATTACGGTGAATTGGATCATGGGATGTATCCAAAGCGCATCCTTTGTTGTTCTGATTAATTTATCTCCCTCGCGTTTTTTCATAGCCTCAAGAAGACTGCGACATGGTTGTCCCCTGTCCCCATTCCTCTTTTTTATTATTGTTGAAGCCTTAAGTAGAATGTTGAAGGAGGCCAATTCTACTAGTTCGTTGAGAGGAATTAAGGTGTCAGATTCGAATACAATTACCCACCTGTTGTTTGTAGATGATGTGCTTTGCAGTGTGTTTGGATCCTTAAGAGACGTGTCAAGTCTCAAAATAATCCTTGACTTGTATTGTATGGAAATGGGGATGTTGATCAATTTAGAGAATTCATGCATTCTAATTAAAAATTGTTTTGAAGCTAAAGAAAACTATTTTCTTAATGTCCTATTGTATCAAAAGAAAATCCTTGAAGAAGGGGTAAAATAATTGAGTTTCTTTCTCAAACTTGATCTCTACAGGAAGGAGGATTGGGGTTGGATTATTCATAAAGTGGAATCATGGATTTCTAAATGAGTATTCAAAATGTTATCCAGAGGAGGTTGGCTCATACTACTTAAAACAGTCTTGGAAAGTATTCCAGTGTACTGGAATTCCATCTCAATTATTCCTAAAGGTTTTTTAGAGAAAATTAGAAGGCTGAGTTGTAGACATATTTGGGTAGGCCATAATTTTCTAGGGGTAACCCACTTGGTCAAATGGCCCTCCATTGTTGTTCCAAAGGATCTCGGTGGTTGGGGACTTAAGGATATTCATCCCTTCTCTTGTTCCCTAGCAGGCCATAACTTATGGTGTTTAACGCAGGGGAATTCTCTTTGGTCCAGAGTAATGAACTCAAAATATTTTGCTAACCTTTCTATAGTGGAATGGTTCCGGTTTTTTATTAAATCCTCTAAGGGGTCTATTTTTTGGAAGCCATTGGTCGAAGGTTTTCCATTAGTGGGAAATTTGATAGTTTGGAAAATAGGGAATGGATGGAGTGTTAGAGTGGGGGAGGACCCCTCATTAGGGGCTAGGAATAACTTCAGGCTTTCAGATCCCCTTATCCAGATCCTAAGGAACCAAAAAATCTTCCATATTCATGATGTTAATTTAAGGGACCCTAAAACTCATGGGAGTGTCAGGTGGAGAGATGTCACACATTTGTGGCTCCCAATTGATTTATATGAGGAATGGGATTCTTTTATCTCCCGACTATGTGAAAAGTACATAATCCTAGATGAAGAGTCAAATGACTCTTTGTGTTGGTCTCTCGACCAAACGTATGGCTCCTTTACAATGAAACTAGGCTATAAAACCTGGTAGCTAGAAAGATAAAATGTTCAGCCTAAATGGTGGTGGAAGTCGTTATGGAAATGAAAATCTCCCCTAAGATGAAAAATCACTCTCTGGCTTTCCCTGATTAATAAACTCTTGACTTGGGATAACAGGTTAAAAAGGGGATGATGTGGCCCTAACCGATGTGTCATCTACAAGTCCAATGTTGAATTGGTTTCTCACCTTTTTGTAACTTGTCCATATGCAAGTTAGGTAGCGAAGATTGTTAAGTACAAGTTATATGCTAGGATAGATTGGAACATGGGTAGCCTTGAAGAATGTTATAAGATATGGGTCCAGGATAGATCCGTGAATATTTATATTGGTTTTCCAAGCCTAATGATCTCAAATATTTGGTGGGCTCGCAATTCTGTTATTTTTAAAGACAAATGGGTGTTGCATGAAATTAAAACGACTCTTACTCTCAGCCAGGCATCCAAATTTAAAGAAGACCCAAAAGGTCAAAAGTTGTGCAATCCAATTCTCCCATCTCTAGATTATGAAATCTCATGGGGATACTTTGACGGAGTGAGTAAGGACATCCTCCTTCATTTGGACATGGAGTTGTTTTATTTATCAATCAGAATAATTACATTTATATCAGATATTCTCCGGGAGGTGGAAAAAACAACAAATCTGAGCTCATAGCTTTATGGACCCTTCTAGAGACAACCAAACAAAAGGAAATCAAGAATCTTCGGGTATTGGGCGACTCCAAATTGGTTATTGATTGGGACAAAGGAAAAATCTCTATTCAAAACACTAATTTGGCCAAAGTTATGAGAGAGATTTGACTTACTTACCAATCCTTTGAATGGTTGTCATTTCATCACATTCTTAGATAACACAATGTCAAGGCGGACGAGCTTTCTAAAGAAGCTTTACAAATTCAAAGAGGTGCATTCGGTTACTAGGAGTACTTCGATGGAACTGAAACTGAAGCCATGGAGTTTCACCTATAATGATCTTTGGTGTTTATGTTTTGAATAGTAGGTAGAAGAAGACGATATTTTTTTTGCAAAAGTTTCAGTAATACAACTCTTGGAAGATTGGTTGTTGTCATTGATGTCAACCCTACTCATTGGTTGTAGTCATTGATGTCAACCCTAGCCATTGGATTTTGGACCCCACAGTTGATCGAAGTAGATAGACATGAAGGAAATTACACATTCAGATACAACACCCATGGATGGATAGTATAAGTCATACCACTTCCAGTGGTATGTGGCACTTCACGTGGATCTTCACGATTTAGGAGAAATGAATTTTTGAAGATGACAATGTGAATTGAAGCAGAAACTGCATGTCGGCCCTAATGTTAAAAGGAAGTGGCATAAAGGGTATAAATACATATCATTATACATTCATTGTAAACACACATAAGTTTGTTAATGAAAAAGGAGATATAAGTCGAATTTCAGAGGAAATATTAAATAAAGAAGGCCGAATTTCAAGGGAGGATGAACTCTTTTGGTGATGTGTTCTAAGGTATGTTATTTATAGGTCATCTTACCATTTTCTCTATACCTTTGTTTATAGAATGAGTCAGATGGTGAAATTTGGAGGCTATTGAGAAGACATATCTAGGTACTTGTGGTAAAAATTCCAACTCTTTATTTTCTATAATTTTGGAGATAAACTATGTGGAAGATAGGGTTTTTGACTAGTCCTGAAGCTAGTCATAAACAGGTGTTCCAGGTAAAACATTCATAACTTATTCATAGAGAATCCAAATGAAGTGAGACCAATTGCATTGGAAATATTACGGGTTGTAGTTTCTTGTGTACAAATTTCAGAATCGTGTGTTAAATATTGAGCATGGGGCATTATGTACATGTTTTCTCTCTTGAATAAACCAGAATTGAATAAGGTCTACCATTTTCTCTATAAATCCTTTTCTGGGAGGATTCAAGGAGTGAAACTTGGAGGAGTTTCATAGAATACATTGAGTAATATTATCTATAGGATCAGAGTATTCAAAGAAGTGAAGAATTGCAGAAGTTGAAGAAGTCTCAGGAAGCATTATCAGGTTCTATGTGATGGTTGGTTGATGGTGATAATTTGATGTAAAGTTTTATTATCTCTCATATATTCTTGGGTGGAAGGAAGGGGAAAGGATGGAGAGTTCAACCCTCTCTTGATATTGGAGGACTGTATATTCCTTTTGGAGTTTTATCTCTCCCTTTACATTTGGAATTTGTAGCTTCCCTTGGAAGTCATTACTTCCCTTGAATAATAACTATTGATTATTTCTCATATATTGTGCATGGTGTGTTGTGGTGTATTGGTGTAACTCTTCTAGTATTGTTCATTGTTCATTGGATATAATTGAATATATAATCTGGTTGAAGTATAAGTTTAAAAATTGTTTAAATTTTTTTTGATACTGATTCACCCCCCTCTCACTATCAACAATTGGTTTCATAGCGGGTTACCTTCAGTACAGTGTAACCACTAGAAGAAAGATCCTAAGCAAAAATGGAAGACAAAATTCCAAATGAGATTCCACCATTTGATGGTAGCAATTTTGAATACTATATTAATAGAATGGAAACTTACTTGAAAGCTCTTGGGGCATATGTTTGGTTCTCAGTTGCTTCAAGATACAATGCTTTGAAGAAACCAAAGACTACAGCTCGGAAGGAAGCAAGAAGGAAAAACAAATTGGCAATAGATACCATCCTGGATGGATTGTTAGATTCAGTGAAATCCAAGGTGGGATCATGTGCATCAGCAAAGGAGCTTTGGGACAAGCTACAAAACCTTTATGCAAGGGAAGAAGCAAAATAAGAAGAAGAAGTTGAAGCAAATTACAACATCTCAGATTTCAAAGAAGAAAATAGAGGTGAGTTATTTTGATTTAATTGTGAAGGAGTAGGACATGTTTAATTTGAATGTCCTTATCCAAGGATTGAAATAGATGATACTAAAGAATAAAATTCCCATGAAGAAGAAGAAAATCATGAAGCATAAATGATTCAACAAGAAGATGAGAATCTTAAAAAATTGAAGCATGTTGAGATAGAAAATAACAAGCTCAATAACAAGCTCAAAAACACGCATAGAAAACTAAGAAGTGAATTGGGTAGTTGTGAAAAGACAATTGAAAGCTTGAAGAAACAATTAGAAGACTTTAGAAACTAAGATAAGAAACCATTTCCTTGAAAACTCTACTCGAAGAAGCAAGAAGAATAGGAGAAGTAAGGAATATCCAAATGTTGAAGAAAGAAGAAGATTGTGAGAAACTTGAACAAGAAGTTGTCTCATTGAATAAGAGATTAAGAAACTCTCAAGTGCCAAAAGAATTAACATATCTTGGATGCATGGGTGAAACTTCATACAAAGAAGATGAAAATACCAACAATAAGGTTGAAGAAATATCTACACAGACAGTTGATGAGAAGTGGACCGGGATACCAGAAAGAAGGAATGATTACAAAAGAGATGAATATCGAAGAAGACCTCCTACCTTAAGGAATAAAAAAATCTTCAATCAATATGAAGGAAACTACAAAAGACTAGATCATGAACCCACATGGAATACATCACAAAGAAGGTCACTTACCCCCGGATATCAAAATTTATTTCTTGGTCATTGTTATACTTGCAAAAATTTTGGACATAAGACAGTTAATTGCAGAATCAATGAAAGGAACAACTATGCAAGAAACGTGAATGGTGTAAATAGAAGATATGGAAACAATTGTGGATTTGTCAACAGAAGTTATAATTCATTTTCCCCATTGATGGAAAAAAATATTGTATGTTGCAAATGTAATTATCTTGGTCACAAAGCATGAGATTGCAGATATATGAATGAATATGCTCCTATGCCAAATGTCCCTATGCCAACCACAGTATGGAGAAGGAAAGATATTCCAAACAATGAATATTGTTGAATAGCATTGACCACAGAAGAATGTAAAGAAGAAGATGAATGGTACATAGATAATGAATGGTCTTCACACATGATCGGGGATCAATACAAATTCATCAGCTTGAAGAGAAAGGGTGGCAATGTTGCATTTGGACATGAATCATCTGCCAAAATACTTGGAAAAGGTGTAGTAGAGCTTGGAAGCAAAAAATGTCCTATTGGTTGAAGACTTGAAGAATAATCTACTGAGTTTTAGTAAACTGTGTGATCAAGGATATACTCCCACATTTGACTCACATAGATGAAAAATCAAAGAAGAATATTCAAGAAGATTGGTTGCAACTACAACAAGAATACCAAGTAACATATACGTCCTAGATCCACAAAAAATCTCCAAGGAAGAAAGAGACCATAAAAATGAAGTGTTATTAAGTGTTATATGTTTAGGGGGAGTAACCCCAAATAAGAGAGTTACATTTTTCCATTAAACTCAGGGGGAGTAGCCCCACCCTTTTCATTTGATTTCAAAGGGGGAGAGAAACCAGGAGCATGAGGACAGGGGGAGCATGCATGTTTCCATCAATGAAAAAGGGGCCAATTGTTGGAAGATTGGTTGTTGTCATTGATGTCAACCCCTAGTCATTGGTTGTAATCATTGATGTCAACCCTATCCATTTTATTTTGGACCCCACAGTTGATCGAAGTAGATAGTGTTGATTAATTGGGTTGGTTTTCATTGATGTCAACCCTTGAAGAAAGTCTGGTAGCGAATTTCGGTAGCACAAAGGCTTGGGTAATGGACCCAAGTTTGTTTGATGGATAATGGTATGAGTTTTTATATATTTGCAGGTAAGACTATTCTAGATGGACAGTACATGTCATTCCATTTCCAGTGGTATGTGGAACGTCACAAAACTCCTCACGGTCAAATATTTATGGCCATGTGAAGTTGGAGAACCCTCATGAGTCATCTAGAAACCCCAAAAGGTCAACGTAGTCAAAGTGTTTGAAAAATAAATTATTTAAATAATAAAGTTAATGGAGAACTCCCTAAAATAAGGAAAGTGGGATGCTACATGAAAGTATAAATAAGAGCCAAGGCTCTCTCATTTAATCACACTTGAACCTATTGAATATCATTGAATATCTATTTTGCGAAAGGTTATTTGGGCAGGTATTATTGATAGAGAAAAGTGCGGCAGGAAAAGTATGGAAGAAAAGTGCAGTAGGAAAAGTGTGGTAGGAAAACTATGGCAGAAAAAGTGCGGAAAAAAAAGTGCGACAGAAAAATCGCGACATAAAAATCACGACAGAAAAAGTGCGACAGAAAAATCGCGGCAGAAAAAGTGTGACAGAAAAATCACGACAGAAAACGTGCGGCAGAAAAAGTGTGGCAACAACATGGTTGGGGTCTATTTATGAGAGATATGGCACATCTTGTTTGAGGTATGTTTTGTGAGCTAGGGTTTAGCTCTTGAGATGGTATTGGATGTTTAGTATTGTTGCATATATTATATTTGTTGAGGGATACAGTTGGTATTTTGTTGTTGGTATTTGGCATATGGGTATTGGCCTTTTGGTTGTGATGTTTTGTTGAAGTTGTTGGTTTAGCTTGAGGCTACATAACAGTGAGGTTGTGTCACATGGTTTGATGTAAGGGTTTATGGTATTTGGTTTATGGATAGAGTGATAAATTGTTAAATAACTTTTGATGGTTATATTGGTGTATGTCTTTGGTATATGGTTGAGGTACATGTTGGGTACATGGTTGAGACAAGTAGTTGATGAGTTGTCACATACATGAGGTGCATAGTTGATGATGTTGGTACATCTTGATGAGTCAATGTTGATTCATGGTTGATGCATGGTACATGTTGGTTCAAGTTATTGGTACATGTTGTTTGGTGCAGGTTGATTGGTACAGGTTGTTACAGGTTATTGGTACAGGTTGACAGTGACAGTGGAAGTGGTTGATTTAGTGACAGTGACAGGTTGCCTACATTTGGCATTTGTATTTTAGGGCAATTGGACAAGGCAAGGATAGGTGGTTGTAGCCACCTTTCAGTTGTAGACAGAGAACTTAGGGGGTTGTAGCCAAAGAATTGGGGAGTTGGAGCTTCCCTCAAGTTGTAGCCTGAGAAACTAGGGGGTTGGAGCCTCCTTCTAGTTGGAGCTGGAAAACAAAGGAATTTGGTGCTTCCAATGAATGTAATTCTTCAAGAAATATAAGAAAAATCATTATGTGGTTTTCTCCCGCTTTGGGTTTCCACGTAAAAACACCGGTGTATTGTGTATGTGTATGATTGCTCATTTAGTCATTGCTTATTTACTCTACAATTATTGGATGATAATTCTACACTGATATAACACTTGCATTATATGGTTAAAAATGATTCAATTGCTCTATTACTGATTCACCCCCCCCCCCTCTCAGTAATACAACAATTGGTATCAGAGCAGGTTCCTTTAGAAATCAGTTTAACCACTGAAAGGTAGATCAGGGAGTGCAACAACATGTATAAAAATGAAATACCACAGTTTGATGGACAGAAGTATGCATTTTGGAGCAGAAGGATGAAAACATATATACATTCACAAGGATTTGAAATTTGACAATCAGTTGTAGGTGGATACAAAGAACCATCAGTTTCGTCGACAAATGAAAGAGAAATAAAACTCGGGCAAAATAATTCCAAAGCCACAAATGAACTTTTGAATGGTCTTTATGAATTAGTTTACACCAAAGTTATACATTGTAAATCTGCTAAAGAGACTTGGGACAAGCTTCAAAATATTTATGAAGGAGATTCAAAATTCAAAGCAGCAAAGCTTCAAACTTATAGAGGTCAATTCGAACAACTAAAGATGAAGGAAGATGAGGATATTGCAGCTTACTTCTTACGAGTCGATGAAACAGTAAATGAAATCATAGAATTGGGAGAAGAAAATAAAAAATCTATAATTGTTCAAAAGGTACTAAGATCTTTCCCTATGAGATTTGATCATAAGATATCAACACTAGAAGAAAGAGAATATCTAGACTCAATAAGCATGGACGAACTACATGGAATCTTCACAGCATATGAAATGAGAACTGAACAGGAAAATCTAGATATAAAAGAAGCAGCTTTCAAAGCATCCAAAAGGTCAAAGCAAAAGAGGAAGCAAAAGGAAAAAGAGCATAGCGGCAGCAATGACATCTCAGAAAATGATGAAGAAATGGCCAAATTTGTCAGAAGATTGAACAAGGGAACCAACCGCATATATAAAGGTAAGTTTCCTTTGATTTGTTTTAATTGTGATGGTATTGGTCATTTTGCTAACAAATTTCCTCACAAGAAAAATAAGAGGAATGATGAATATTACTCAAATAGAAAACAAACATATAAAGGAAAAAGAACCACAAAGAAAGTTTTCAATAAAAGCTTATGCACCAAAAAAGGCATCTCATCATCAGATGAAGATGAAGTCAGTGTCAGTGAGACAAGAATAATTATATTCATGGCAGTAGAAGACTCTGAAAAAGAAGACACCGAAGAAGAATATGAAGAGGCAGAAGTTGACTACCGAGAAGAATTGTTGTGTGCCATAGAAGTTATAAGAATAAAAAACAAGAAAAACAAGAAGCTACAAGAAGAACTAGACAGGAAAGAAGACACTCAGGAACTAGAATAAATGATCACAAATTTGAAGGTTCAAATAGAAGAAGATAAAAGAGTTGAAGAAGCACTCAAAGAATAGCTAGAAGAAAGAGATAGGATCATTGGAAATTTGGAAGCAGAGATTGTCACATTCAGAAAGGATATTCAAAAGAAAAATATGTAGAACACCTCAAAAGTTTTGGATGACATTATCAACAATCAAAAACCTCATCATGACAAGTACGGACTTGTATACAATCAGACAGAAAAGGGATCAACCTCCAAAATAATAGAGCAAGAAACATATTCGAAAATCTATGCAGAAACAATCAAAGGAGATAGGAACTTCTACAAGGAAGATTATAGGGACACTCCTCCATCGAGAAGATTTAGATTTCAGAATCAACAACCGACAGATAGGCCTCAAGAAGAAGAAGGATTCATTAGAGAAAATCCTTTCAGAATATCTTCAACTCCCATGTATCAAACTATATTTTTTGGTTTATGTTATGCATGTAATAATTTTGGACATAAAGCTATGAATTGTAGATCTAACAGCAGGAACATAAACAACTTTGAAAGTCATGCGCAAAAGGGTTATCCAACAAGGCCTAGTGAAACACAGAGAAGAAGTTACAATAGGTTTGAATCATTGAGCCCTGAAGTGGAAGGATACAAGTGTAACGAATTTGGACACATGACCACATATTGCAGAATGACAATTCCCCCTAGATAACCACAACATTCACAGACATGAACCTCAGAAGAGAACATGGATAAGAAAGCAGAATTAGTATAGCAATGAAGAATGCACACTCGCTCTACAATATAAGTAGAAGAAACGTGGTTGGTATGTTGATAGTGGTTGTTCAAAACACATGACAGGTGATAAAGACAGGTTTATTACATTAAGAAATGAAAGATATGGATCAATCTCCTTCGAAAATGATGATTCAACTAAAATCATCGGAAAAGGCATAGTCAGAATTGGAAACAAGAATACCAAGGAAGAAAATGTTCTACTAGTAGAAGATATGAAACATAATCTTCTAAGTGTGAGTCAAATGTGTGACCAAGGTCATAAAGTTACTTTTGATTCATAAAAGTGTGAGATAAGAAAAAAAGGTTTAGGAAAATTGATTGCAACAACTGCAAGAACTTCAAGCAACATATATGTACTAAGTGAAATTGGAAATAAAAAGTGTTGTCTAGGAAAAGAAGATGAAAGTTGGCTATGGCATAGAAGAATGGGTCACATACACTTTGATAACCTTGTCAAAATATGAAAAAAGGAAGAAGTTAGATAAATGCCCCAAATTACGAAACCAACCAACACTTTATGCAATCATTGTCAACAAGGAAAGCAAACAACGACCAGGTTTAAATCAAAAGAATATTCAACGACAAGACCACTGGAAATTTTACATACTTATCTAGTTGGAACAACTACAACAAAGGGTTTAAAAGGTGAGAAATACTTTATGATATTATATGATAATTATACAAGAATGACTGCAGTTTTCTTTCTCCGGAATAAGTCAAAAGCTTTTGAAAACTTCAAGGTCTACAAGGAAATGCTTGAAAATGAAATGGATTCAAAAATCAAATGTTTGAGATCTGATAATGGAAGAGAGTTCAATTCAAAGGAATTTATGGACTACTGTAGCAGACATGGAATAAAAAGGCAATTCTTCATTGCTAGGACACCTCAACAGAATGGAGTTGTTGAAAGAAAGAACCAGATAGTACAGGAAATGGCTCGAACAATGTTAATGGATTCCAAATTGATAGATATCTTTTGGACACATGCAGTGCATACAACGGCTCACTTTCAAAATAGAGTAATGCTCAGAAACAATACTGACAAAACTCCCTATGAGCTATGGAAAGGAATACCAACAAATTTGAATCACTTTAGAGTATTTGGAAGCAAATGCTACATCAAAAGATAAGATGGAAGAATGAGAAAATTTGAATCTCATGTTGACAAAGGAGTACTTGTTGGTTACTCAAGTACAAGGAAAGCATAGAAGTGTTACAATTTGAGGTTGAACAAATTTGTGGAAAGCATCAATGTAACAATTGATGAAACGGGTGGACACGAATTAAAGGAAGAAGAAAATGAATCAATGGAAAAACTTTACGAAGAAGAAGCAGAAGATGAAGAAGAAGTAGAAGGGGAAGATGAAGAGGATCAGACGGAAGTAGAAGAGCAAGTTCAGCAAGTGCCTCCAAAGACACCTAGCAAACGAGTACAGAAGAATCATCCTTCAAATCAGATTATCGAAAACAAAGATGCAGGAGTTGAGACTAGAAGAAGAATTCGTTCACCAGAACAAATGCACCTAGCACTCTCATATACGATTGAACCAAAAGGTTTTGAAGAGGCCAGCAAGGATGAATTTTGGAATAAGGTCATGGATGAAGAATTGGATCAAATAGAGAAGAATGACACTTGGGAATTGGTTCCAAGACCAAAGAATAAGAATGTGATTGGAACAAAGTGGGTATTCAGAAATAAATTGAATGAAGTTGGACAAGTTACAAGGAACAAAGTTAGATTGGTATGTAAAGGATACGCACGGGTTGAAGGAATTGACTTTGAAGAGAAATTTTTTCCATTTTCTAGAATGGAAGCAATCTGATTTCTCCTAGCTTATGCATGCTCCAAGAATATTAAAGTGTATCAGATGGACATGAAATCAGCTTTTCTGAATGGGGAACTTGAAGAAGAAGTCTACATTGAACAACATTGAATAAAGTATCACTTTCTATGGGAACAGGTTGCATAGAATAACATCAGAGTTGAATATGTGGGCACAAAAGAACAAGTGGAAAACATATTTACAAAACCACTTCCACGGGAAGCCTTTGAGTATATTTGCCAGAGACTCGAAGTAATTTCTACTCCAAAATGAATTCTTTTGAATGCTTATATTTTATGTCTTAGATTTACACAAGGAAACACCATAAAGAGGACAGTTCAGGTCGGGAGATTAGTTTCAGGAAGAGTTCAGTCAGGGCAAGTATCCCCAAGGACAGTTCAGTTAGGGGGAGAAGCCCTGGATGGAAAGATACCTTTACCATTGATGACAAAGGGGGAGAGATTTATCAGATGCAGAACACATAGGCATGGTTCCAGGGGGAGCATGAGTGATATGACTTCAGTATTGCATGGAATGAATTCAATATTGCATTAGAGTGTTGTTATCAATGCCAAAGGGGGAGATTGTTGATTAAATGGGTTGGTTGTCATTGATTTCAACCCTTGAATAAAGTCTGGTAGCACAAAGGTTTGGGTAATGGACCCAAGTTTGTTTGATGGATAATGGTATGAGTTTTTATATATGTGTAGGTAATACTATTCTAGATGGATAGTACATGTCATGCCATTTCCAGTGATATGTGGAACGTCACATAACTCCTCACGGTTAGAGATTTATGGCCATGTGAAGTTGGAGAACCCTCATGAGTCATCTAGAAGCCCCAAAAGGTCAAAGTAGTCAAAGTGTTTGAAAAAGAAATTATTTAAATAATAAAGTTAATGGAGAACTCCCTAAAATAAGAAAAGTGGGATGTTACATGAAAGTATAAATAAGAGGCAAGGCTCTCTCATCTAATCATACTTGAACCTATTGAATATCATTGAATATTTATTTTGTGAAAGGTTATTTGGGAAGGTATTATTGATAGAGAAAAGTGTGGCAGGAAAAGTGCAGCAGAAAAAGTACAGCAGAAAAAGTGTGGTAGGAAAACTGCGGTAGAAAAATTGCGACAGAAAAATCGCTGCAGAAAAAGTGCGGTAGAAAATCGTGGCAAAAAAAGTGCGGCAGAAAAATCGCAACAGAAAAAGTGCGACAACAACATGGTTGGAGTCTATTTATGAGAGATATGGCACATCTTGTTTGAGGTATGTTTTGTGAGATAGGGTTTATGTAACGTCCCCGGCCACCCATGGCCGGGCCACGCTACATGAGAGAACTCTTCCATACTCTCACTGCGGAACATACTGTAACATACCCAACCTTCAACTGAGCTATGCCACATAAATATTCTGAACTGCATGAAATTAAAATATATAGACACGGAGCTCTTGCAGAAACATATACATAAAAAGTAACATACAAATACAATTGTAAGTGCACGAATTCATACTAAAATAACAGTAAACATATACATGCATCATATGTGGGCAATACCCATAATATAAACATAGTTATAAATCATACACAAGATAAACTCATAAAAATAAACACATAATAACAATGCAGCATGTCATTTGATCACACAATTAACACTTATCTTTGTAATAATATCACTAGCTATGTGCAGACCTTCCATGAATCTCCCATCCTTAGACCACACTGCTCATCACTCTCAACAGTGGGTCACCCCTGAGATGGGACTAAACTCCACCCGGGTAAAGGGGTTCCTAACCAGACTAATGGCTCATTGACAACAGGAAAGAATCTATCACAGGTGCTCACTCAACTAACATCTTACAGTCCCTCATTTCCCACATGCCTGTCCCACCCCAGGAAGTGTGCCCCTTCTCTGCTCAGCAGTCCTTCGGCTACCCCACTTCCCTTCCAGGGCTTCATCAATAGGCCGGACAGGAAGTCTCAGAGCCCTATAGTTGTAGTTTAGCACCCTCAGGAAATCAATTCCTAGCAATTCTCTTACCCAGAGAGGAATTGCTCACGGTCCTGACAACCCGCCTCTTCAGTATCCCATGGGCCTGACAACCCGCCTCTTCAGTATTCCATGTGCCTGACAACCTGCTTCTTCAGTCTAGCTCCCAAGCTAACCAGCTACACATACAGGTATGGATATGGATAAAAGTTTAGACACAATGACATGAAGGTATGGAGGTCAACTGACTGCGTGAGTGAAAGATTCCCCTATGGCTGAATGGATGAATGCATAATGGAAGGGATGATGGAAAGATGATGGAAAGAATGATAGGAATGAACTAAGTCCCAAAAATATGTATGCATGTCCCCAACTTGACACTTGTCATGTTGGGAGCTACTTTGGCCCACTTGTCCCCAACTCTAGAACTTAGGATAAAATAATTATCCATACTTTATACTTTAAGAAATATTAATATAATATTCCTTTTTGGCTTAAGCTCCCTAGCTTAGCCCTTTTCCTTAACTTTTAGCCCCCACCCTTTCCTTGACTAGTGGATTTTAGTCCCCCGTCTCTTTTATCATGGTTGGTCTACGCGCAGCGATGTATTTTATATTAATCATGAGACATATACAAAAATAGGTGGCCTTTAACATCTAGGTGCTCTGGCCTAATTCCAAAACATAAGCATCCCAACTTATAATAACTGGCTCACCAGCCTATAAAACACATCATATACACAAAGGCTCGATGGCCTCAATGTCGCGCGCACTTAAGATGTTGTGCGCGGTATCCTAGAATGTGTCCATTTCATCATTTTACTACGCATTACATGCATGCACTACACCATGGAAGATGCATGCCATAAATATATAAAACAACTCACCAACTTAAGTACATTATTACATTTACAGTTGGGTATGACCTAGGGATATTATAGTTTAGCTCTTGAGAATGTATTGGATGTTCAGTATTGTTGCATATATCATATTTGTTGAGGGATACAATTGGTATTTTGTTGTTGGTATTTGGCATATGGGTATTGGTCTTTTGGTTGTGATGTGTTGCTGAAGTTGTTGGTTTATCTTGAGGCTACATAACAGTGAGGTTGTGGCACATGGTTTGATGTAAGGGTTTATGGTATTTGGTTTATGGATAGAGTGACGAATTGTTAGATAACTTTTGATGGTTATATTGGTGTATGTCTTTTGTATATGGTTGAGGTACAAGTTGGGTACATGTTTGAGACAAGTAGTTGATGAGTTGGCACATACATGAGGTGTATAGTTGATGATGTTGGTACATATTGATGAGTCAAGGTTGATGCATGGTACATGTTGGTTCAGGTTATCGGTATGGGTTGTATAGTACAAGTTGATTGGTACAGGTTGTTACATGTTATTGGTACAAGTTAACAGTGACAGGTTGACAGTGGCAGTGGTTGATTCACTGACAATGACAGCTTGTCTACATTTGGAATTTATATTTCAGGGCGGTTGTGTTATCACATATTTTTGCAAGGGGATTATTTTCCTTTGAAGTTGGCCATTGGGTGACCAAATGCAAGAAGTGGGATTAAAAACAACCCACAAATGTTTTTCATCCAAAGTTAGGGCGCAATTGTGCAAAGGCGCGCACATACCTAGTCTGCAAAAATCCATCAAGAACATCTTCAGTCTCGGCTATCAGATCCATCAAACAAATAAGATCAGCGGTTCACAGGTATTCGGGATCCGAAAGTTGCTTGAAGTTTAGTGCCAGGGCAAAGACCCGAGATCAAGGGACGAGCAAAGTTTTAATCTGGACCGTTGGATCTTCTTTTCACAGTTTCATGGAATGAAAGGTCAAAGGGCAGATTCATGAGGACTCGCAAAATGATCTGGACCGTCCAAACCAGAGGGGCATGTGGCAGCAGATAAGTGAAATCGTGATTTTGCGAGTCGGAGATTTCAGCATGGAGAAAGGTGCAAGTTCCTTAAACGTGAAATCACAAAGTGCCCAGGAGTTGGGCCAGTGGTCACAGCCCGAGGCCACATAGGAGGTGGGCCCAAGAAAAAAGGGTAAGCATCCAGCGCATGATTGGTGACCCAGGTTTTCAAGGAAGAAATCACGGTCGTCGGATGCATAGTAGATCCGACCATCGATCTGAATAGGGCCATTTCACAATATCGGGTATCGGGAGATTGTAGTTGTGCGATGTGAAAACCCTCGAAACTCAAAATTGTGATGCACCCAGGAGTTGGGCCCATGGTCACAACCCGAGGTCATATGAAAAATGGGTCTAGAAGGAAAGGTCGGCGCACATAGCGTAGTGTTGGCCAAGGTGGAGTTTTGAGGAAGATATCACAGCCGTCGGATGCAAAGCAAATCCAGGCATCCATATGAGTTAGTTGATTTCACGATATCGGGTATCGAGAGATTGTTGTCAAATGATGTGAGGGCCCCTGAAACATGAAATTGCAATGTGCCCAGGATTTGGGCCCATGGTCATGGCCTGAGGTCGCATGCAAGAAAAATACGGTGAAAGAGAAGTTGGCACCAAGAGCTTTGGGAATGTGAAGGAAAGAGTGTGAATTTCATGAGACCTGCACCAAAAACTGAAGATGCATGTGTGAGTTAAAGAGTGAGACCATCATGGTTTCAATATCATCGAGTGAGTTTAACAAGTCCACCAGTAGTGTACATCATCCCCTGGGCATTTATCCTTGTTGTGATCCCAATAAGGAGCAGTAATTGAAAGCAGTTAATGGAAGGCAGGTCGGGTGGTTGAAACCTCGACTCACTCAGTAATTAGAAGTATGGAGGACCCGGTCGTGGGGACTGAATTGTCAGCCCGTGGTACCCCTGTGAGCATATTTTCCTACAAAGCCCATACTGATATGAGCTTGCATCTGATGGAAGAATGTCTACACAGTCTGATAGAGAGGGTGTCGATTGGAAGCTTTGAATGTAGGGTCTCGATCACTCTCATGGTGGTTGCAGCAATTCTCAGTATATGTATGCAGTTTTGATATTTTGATAGGGTCGTCAATTGGTTGAGCAGAGATCCCTATTTTGTAATGTTTTGATGCCATAACTGCTCTCTAGTTATGTATAAGATTTGAGACTTTCAAATTAATAGAAGTCAGCCTCTTTTCATCTCTTTGTAAAAACTGTGCTAAAACACTCAGGCATGGAGGATCCAGTCGAGGGTTGTTATGTTGCTGTAATGTAGGTTTGATTGCAGCGGTATCATGACCAGTTTTAGTCATCTTCCTTGTGATATTTTTCCCTCTTGCACTAAATGGCTCGAGCATGGAGGATCTAATCGAGTTGTTGTAGCTGGATGTAGGTTTGATCACTGTGTTGTTGTGACAGTGTTGTTTGGACATATTTCAGTGTCTGAAACTTAAGCTTAAGAGTGATCTTGAGTCTGAGTTTTTATTCTCCAAACTACTTGAAGGCCTAATGCCCATAGAAGTCTTGTTCACCTTTCTCACTAAGTCTTCCCTCTGCTCACACTTAAACTCAATTCACTGATTGAAGTTAATTGTGGCCCTCACTTCCCTGTACATTTCTTGTCTAGTTCTGTGTTGAAAATCATTCATATATTGAGTTTTGTCCATTGACCTCCACTCATATAAACCAAACATCCACCAAAAACTATGATGGGTACTGGGCTTATCCTCCCGCAACCTGAGGGTGACTCTCAGTGCTAACAAGTTGGATGAGGCAAGGATAGGTGGTTGTAGCCACCTTCCAGTTGTAGCCGAAGAACTTAGGGGGTTGTAGCCTCATTCTAGTTGTAGCCAGAGAATTGAGGAGTTGGATCTTCCCTTAGGTTGTATCTTGAGAAACTAGGGGGTTGGAGCCTCCTTTCGGTTGCAGCTGGAAAACAGATGAAGTTGGTTCTTCCAATGAATGTAATTCTTCAAGACATATAAGAAAAATCATTTCATGGTTTTCTCCCACTTTCGGTTTCCACGTAAAAACATTGGTGTACTGTGTATGTGTATGATTGCTCATTTTTTCATTGCTTATTTACTTTACAATTATTGGATGATAATGCTACACTAATATAACACTTGCATTATATGGTTAAAAAGGATTCAATTTCTCTATTATTGATGCACACCCCCCCCCCTCTCAGTAATACAAAAAATAGACATGAATGAAATTACACATGCAGATACAATACCCATGGATGGAGAGTATAATTCATGCCGCTTCTGATGGTATGTGGCACATCACATGGATCCTCACGATTGAGGAGAAATGAATTTTTGAAGATGACAATTTGAATTGAAGCATAAACTACATGTTGGCCCTAATGTTAAAAGGAAGTGACATAAAGGGTATAAATACATTCATTTTAAACACACACAATTTTGTTAATGAACAAGGAGATATAAGTCAAATTTCAGAGGAAATATGAAGTAAAGAAGGTTGAATTTCAAGGGAGGATGAAGTATGTTGGTGATGTGTTCTAAGGTATGTTATGTATAGGTCATCTTACCATTTGCGCTATACCTTTGTTTCTAGAATGGTTCAGATGGTGAAATTCAGAGGTTATCGAGATGACGTATCTAGGTACCTGTGGTAAAAATTTTGGCTCTTTATTCACTATAATTTTGGAGATACACTCTGTGGAAGATAGGGTTTTTGACTAGTCCTGAAGTTAGTCATAAACATGTGTTCCGGGTAAAATAGTCATAAAGTCTTCATAGATAATCTAAATGAAATGATACCAATTGCATTGGAAATAGTATGGTTTTTAGTTTCTTGTGTATGAATTTCAGAATAATATGTTAAATATTGAGCGCGAGAAATTTTCTACAAGTTCACTCTCCTGAATAAACTAGAATTGAATAAGGTCTATCATTTTCTCTATAACTCCTTTTCTGGGAGGATTCAAGGAGTGAAACTTGGAGGAGTTTCAGAGAATACATTGAGTAATACTATCTACATGATCAGAGTATTCCAAGAAGTGAAGAAGTGTAGAAGTTAAAGAAGTCTCAGGAAGCATTATCAGGTTCTATGTGATGGTTGGTTGATGGTGATAATTTAATGTAAATTTTTATTATCTCTCATATATTCTTGGGTGGAAGGAAGGGGGAAGGATGGAGAGGTCAACCCTCTCTTGATATTGGAGGATTGTATCTTCCTTTTGGAGGTTTATTCCTCCCTTTATATTTGGAAGTTGTAGCTTCCCTTGGAAGTCATTACTTCCCTTGAACAATAACTATTGATTATTTCTCATATATTGTGCATGGTGTATTGGTGTAACTCTTCTACTATTGTTCATTGCTCATTGGATATAATTGAATATATAATCTGGTTGAAGTATAAGTTGAATTTTTTTTTAAATTGTACTTGATATTGATTCACCCCCCTCTCAGTATCAACAACACATATGTTGGGAGGAGGTATATGTAGTTTATTATAGAGAATGGTAGTAAGCTTGTATAGGATGTTTTGAGTGATTGTAACATGTATGTTATTATGAATATAAAAAATAAAAATAAATAAATAAATAAAAAGGGATTTTTTTTTTGCTTATGTGTAGATAACAGTTAGTTCTTATGCATCACTATTCTTGCATATATTTTTAATGTTAATTATATATATATATATATATATATATATAAATTCAATGAAGCCTTGCACTTATGAGATCAAGTGTTAAGACCATGTTTACATGTCTTACCATAATCAATCAAAGCATGTAGGTCTTGGTATGTACTTGTGCACCATATAATTTTTTCATTGGATGGTTAAGGAAATAAAAAGTTATGTTGGAAGAAATTATCTATGTATTTTAGAATTATGATACACACACACACACACACACACACACACACACAAAGCTCTATAAGTGTGTAGTTTCATCGGTGATGAAAAAGTGGACCATATTTAAAAATATTATAAAAAAATGGAGATAATAATAGGAAGTTGAAAAATGAGCGTGTTTTTGTTTATGTAGCCCAAATCACAAGGTTCGGCAATCGGAAGTTAAAACCAAAGAAACCAACTCATCCAACTGTAGAGGAAAATAGACAATCCCACCTTTTTTTTGAATTCACAGTAATATGCATGTGTTATGGTTACATAAAATAAACACCATGTAAAACTCCCTCGCCTTGACGTGTTTCAAAAGGAAATATTTAGCATTAAAATCTTCTTTTAGGGGAAAACATTCTATTTCCTATCTTGAGCATAGTCAAGCCCCCCAGACCCATCCCCTTTATGTAAAACCACCTAATGGCACCTAGAATACCTCTTAGAGGTGAAAGACCCCGCAAAGAGGGAACGTGTCATGGTTGTAGGCCATGTTTACAATGTTGGAGGCCTAGAAGGTTCATTTTCCTACATAAGGCCATTGTTTTCCTTTTTTACCATAGTCTAGGCCCTGTTATCGCACAGTTTGTAGCTAGGTCAAAAAGGCTAAAGGATAGAGGCCAAACTGGCGAAACAGGAACCTACCCCACCCAATGTCACCTCAATGGGGAGGTTCTTTCTATTTAGGGAGGTTAACCCAGGGGAGACTTCCCCGGTAATTTGGGGTTTTGAAGAGGCTGAAGTATAAAGGATAAGACAAAAGTTCCTCCTCACAGATTACCACCAAGGTCAAAAAGTCTGGCTAATCAACCAATAAATGAAGTGCATGCACAGATGAGAACACCTGCCCGGAACAAGACAATAGCAAATAATATATGTTGGAAATGTTTAATAGGTAGCATATGCTTGTCATTGATGGCAAGTACAGCAATGAAGATGGCATGAGTACAGGAAGAATGTAACAGATGGGCACTAGAAGTATTTTGGGAAGACGCTGCAGAGCAACCTCGATAAGATCAGAAGAGATTGTGCAGAGGATGTTTGGTATGTTTTACACGCAGCGTATGCTTGTCATTGATGGCAAGTACAGCAACGATGATGGCTTGAGTACAGCAGCGATGATCAGCAGTGAAGTGATATTCGGGAAGACCAGCAATGCAACAATCCTCAGTCGTCAAATCGAGGATTGATCTAAACTATTGATCAGGCATGATGAAGTCCCATAAAGTTTGTGCATCATTTTTGATCGTTGGATCCCATCCAAAATTCTCGAAAGAATGAGGGCCATCAGATCTGAATATAGATAAGAAGAGTGCACTGAAGAGGAGGATAAATCTCAGGCGTTAGATCTAAGCGCAGGGTCCGACCACCATTGGATCGAGGAGAACCTGCACAATCTTTAAAGTGCAAGGAGTAGAGGGCTCACAAAATCCTGAAAGAAGGAGGACTGTCCATATCAGGGGGTTATGTGGACCATTGATCTGACTCCCTGTCAGAGTTTCAAGGATCGAGAGTTGGAGATGACAAGTAATATCATCCACAGAAATCTCGATTTCGTGATATGCAAAATCGCGACGTAATCTGAGCCATCAAATCAAGATCACATATGAACCGTCGATCTGACTCACGTCAGCTAGGAACATGTGGCACAACCATGTAATGACAAGTGTCAGACTGATTCAACATTCCAAGCACATGTAAGTCACGAATCAGGGTGACACGTGGCAATTATTTAACACATGTGACGTCAGTAGACTTACACCATGTCAGAGTTTCGAGGATCGCGTGTTGGAGATGTCAAAGAAACAATGCAATAGGAATCCTGATTTTGCGATATGCAAAATCACGACTTAATCGCAGTCGTTGAATCAAGATCAGATCTAGACCGTTGAGCCAACTCCATATCGGAGTTTCGTGAATCGCAACATAGAAAGACAAGAAAACAACGCAACAAGAATGTCAAAATCGTGATATGCGAATTCGCGATTCAATCGCAGCCGTTGAATCAAGATTGAATCTGGACCGTTGAATCCAAGTCCATTTCAGGAATTTGAAGATCAAGAGTTGGAGATGTCAAGGAATGCTAACATCAATAATTTCGATATCGCGATATGCGAAATCACGACGTAATTGCAATCGTCAGATCAAGATGTGATCTAGACCATTGATACGACTTCTTTACGGAGTTTCGTGGATCGGGATTTGGAAGTGACAAGAACATTCACCACAGGAATGTCGAAATCGCGATATGAGAAATCGTGAAATGATATGAACCGTCATATCAAGTGTTGATCAGGGCCGTTGATCCCACACCATTTCGGGGTATCGGGGATCGCGACTTGGAGAGTCGAGATGCCTCATCTCCAGACTCACGAAATGTGAAATCGTGAAAGTGCCTTATGCATAAGGCTGTGGTCATAGCCCTTGGTCACATCAGTGAGAGATGGAGGAAAGAGCTAGAGCAACCAAGCTCTGTTTCGGGGATCGCGACTGGGAATGTCGAGATGCATGGTCACACGAATGTCGAATTGTCGAATGTCGAAATGTTGAAATGAATGCAAAATCCCATGGAATCAATCCTATGGTGCAGGTGAACATGAGCATGATCGAAGGGTTAATATTGATCCTCACAGTGTAACTACTAGAAACCATTGATGGTTTCTACCAGAGGATGCGAAGAGACTTCTGTGTGATTTCCAGAGGAGCTGAAGAGTTACAAGGAATCTGCGAGTGGAATGAAGATGATTCATGGAGGAAATTAACAGTTGGATGAGGGTTGGAGCCTGTAACTGAAACAGAAAGGATAATCTCAACTATGCCAGAGAAGATGAATAGTCTCAACTGCCAGAGAGGCTAAGGAATCTGTGCATAACACCCAGTGATGTTGAACGCGTGGGAAAACTACCAGAGAAGTTGAAGAGTTACCATGATGATCAGGCAGAGCACTCGAGAGGTGGAGGATATCGGCGCGGTGTGAGTATGCAGAGGCATTGCACACATTGCATGCACAAGGTGCACAGAAGCTATAAGTACACGGTACATAGAAGAGATGAGGTTGTTGTTTCTATTGGAGTTGTTGTAGTCATTGTGTAGAAGGATTGAAGTGTGAGCAGGGAGGCAGAGCGCAGGAGTAGAAATACACAGTAGAGGAAGGTTGCATTGAAGGGACATGGTGCAGAGAGTATAAATGGTAGAAGAACATACAGCACAAGTCATGTGTGTAGGAAGTGATCCAGGTGGATATCGGGGGCCACCCACCTTTTCCAAATGGCTCAAAACAGTTTTCTGTCCATTTTGGCAATTTACTATTTTTAGCAGGTTTTCACTTCCGGGGCCATTTTGAGGGCCTAAATGAAGGTTTTTGGAGATCTAGGTGCTCAATGATAGTTGAAGGCATAATTGATCCCCCAAAATGAATCTCCTCGACGATACCTTTCCAACGAGCTATCACACGCCTAAAATGGAGATCGTATGCAAAAGTTACGACCCCGGGAAGTTGATGCACCAACTTACCCA
>ML777678.1:705461-720179 GCA_009831015.1 Picea engelmannii
CCCCCCCCCCCCCCCCGCCCCTCTCAGTTGTCCAACAATATATGCAGGCTATAATTCAGTGGGTTAGTACTTCATGTGACTATCCGACAATTATATATAATCAATGAAACAATAGATATTAATGCGATCAATGTTTGTCAATATAGAAATGTAGAAGTATCAATTCATCAATAATTATTGAGATGATGCAGCTAACAATGTATCTAACCAATCCTTTACTCAATAAATGATTTCAATCATCATTCAATTGCTTATCATCAAAATTTGTTGTGTCAAGATGGAATAACCAAGTGTGACGTCAACCTAGTTAGGGTTAGCTTAATTAGTTAGGGTTTCAAAATTTAAAGTTTTGAGAGTTGGTTTGAGCACTATCACTTCAACGTTGTGTGTATAAGATTAGTGCCTAAGGGTATATGGAGGCATTCAAGGAGAGGATGCAAAGTTGAAGGGATGAAGGCTAAGGACAAGAGGGAAGGGTTCTAGAGTGTTGCAATGGCAGGGTTGTAGAATCAAAACCCTAGGGGAAAGAGGCTCACTCCAATGTTGCTTAAGCAAGGCCTCGTGCTCTTTCCTCCTTTATTAGGTCAAACTTGGCAAAACGGCTAGCAATTGAGAAGAGCTAAAACAAGAGGATCAGGTGAGGGAGAGTGTTGCAATGGCAAGGCTCTATCACTAAAACCCTAGAAGATGGACGGCCCTAGGTGTAGATAACATGGGCCTGGGATGTCACCCTCCTTTTAACCTTTAAAATCAAAGCTAGCTTAAGGGAAGAAGTGAGAAGAGTGCAGCAAAGGCTAGGCTCTTTCTTCCTTCTTCAATGGCTGAAAATTTCTCTCTAAGGGGACATGAGACAAGGACCTACTTGTGTGCTTGTCACGTAGGGTTTTTAAATCAGCAAATTTATAACTAAATGCAAGAATTATAAACCTACAACCATTCAATTAAGAAGTTTTGCAAGAAAAACACTTACATATCATGATGAAAAGCATATGCAAACCCTAGTTGTAAACCTTCCTTCAAGAGAAATGACAAACATGCTAAGAAAATCCTTCCATCAACAAGTGTGCCTCACTTTTAAACACCAATTACCCAAGTAGGGCGCAAAAATCAGACCTCACAAGAGAGTGAGTTGTGTGTTATGTTCAAATGAGGGAAAAACATCCTCAATATATAGTGTATCATGACCTTTAATTAAAATTAGGTCAATAAAAATAGCCAACAAGGCTACAAACCAAAATCATATTGTTTTTACATTAACTACTAAGACATAAACGAGCAAAAAGTGAGACATCAAGCCCCTATGAGGGAGACGTTAGGCCCTTTTGGGGCTAGTCCAGCATCCAGAAGTCAGACGTTAGCCCTTTTTGGGCTCCTCCAAGCTGCCACACATGCCAACCATCCTATCAAACTACCACATGCTCAAGGTGACATCAAGGCCTCATGGGTGACATCCTGGCCATCAAAAGTAAAATTTTCCATCTGAAGTAGGTCAACCCCCTGGGCTGGGCTCAACCAAAGTGTCCTGGGTGGAACGTCCTTCTTCTTCTCACGTGCATGAGATCATCCAATCATTATCCTATCTCTGCCCCTGATGGGGTCCCAACAACCATCTGATGGGCTCTTCAGCCCCATGGAGGTCCGAACTAATCATCTCCCCATGTGTACCGTTCCAACTGGTACCTGTCCGTCGGGCATGGTCCTGCACATCAAAAAATTCACCCTCCATGGGCTCATCAGTCATAGGAATCATAGCAATGTCAATCACATTTCATCATTAATTTTATCAAATACATGCATAAAACCCTTGATATACCATTCAATAGCTCAAAGATATTACAATGACCTACAATACAAAGCGGAAGAAAAAGACAAAATACTCTATTGGGCCAGCATCCATAAGAAAAGGAAAGTCTCCAGAGGGTATCATCCAAACCATGTAAAACGAGATGATGTGGTCAAGGGATGTCCAAACATACGGGTAGAGTGAAAGACAGGGGTGTACGATATTACCTGTGGGTGCCTTTGTAGAAGGCGAGTTGTACATGTCATGGATGCAATTCTTTCCAAGCCTTTTTTGCCTTTATTCTTTCTTTTCTTTATTGCTTCTTCTTATTTTTTTTATTTCAAGGTCTAACTAGAGGACACTGCCTTGGCATGGTGACCAGAGCTGACAGTGTTACCCACAAATACTTTCACAGAGATGATAAGGTTGGCTCGTGATGAGACCCCCTTTCCCTTGGCCATGCAACCAAAGGTCACTGCCCTGGCGTGGTAACCAGATAATGGCAATGTCATACTGCTAGGTACCCATGAACATAATAGGTTGTCTCATGATGAGACCCCCTATCCTCTTGGCTAGGTCTTGTTTTGTTATTTTTCTTTGACTCCCTCTTATTTCTTGCTAAGAGGTTGTTTATTGCCTTCTCGGGGACCCCTGGGCGAGGCATCTCTAGGTTTCATTTTTATGGCTTTTAACTTTTACCAGCTGCTTTTACCTTCTGGGCCTTTAGCCCCTTCTTCCCATGAGATAAGGTGTAACCCCACAAACAAATCATCCTAATGCCCAGACTAGGGGAATGGGGCAGATGAGTGGGAGATAATATGTAAAAGTGATGATATGATGGGAGTGGACGATGGCCCTTCAGAAATCCCTCCGGTGGCAAACCAAAACCTTTGGGTACAAGATTTCTAGGATACCCTGTCAATCCCCCCAACCATGGTCAAGTGGGTTAATGTAAGATCCAAGTAGTCGTCAGAAATAAAAGGAATTTGATGCATATATCTAAAGGTTATAATGATCAAATATGACATATACCATGATACCTAGACCAATTACCTCATGGAGCAAGAGTCCTTTCTGATACAAGTCCAGGCCAAAGGTGATGGATGTTGTCGTTGCTAACAACACAAGTCTGATGAAGAAGAAGAAAGATGGGCCCTCTAGGGCCATGCTCAGTTCAATCCTGCTCTCGGTACTCCATGTCTAGGACATGTGGGCCTCGAGACATGATCTCCTAGATATCCCTAGAAATCAGGGATAACATCTGGCTCCAACTCGGGGACATGTGCTCACCGTAGAGCGCATGAGAACCTCAGCATCTCTGGCATAACCTGCAGACCTACTCAAACCTAAAAAGGGCATCAGTAATAAAGGTGGGGTGGTATTGCCACCCCGCAATATATATATGTATGTGACTGAAATAAAACAATCAATATGCAAGTGAGGAAGCAAACTAACATGAAATTCAAATGGTATAAGACACAAAAAAATGCCTACCTACCTATACTTACCTGTGAAATCAGGTCCCACCACCTTGGTGGGGTTTGAGGAGGTATCCACTGATGGGTAATGGATGCCTTCTCCCTTCCAAAGTTGGCAGATAGTATGAGTTATCAACTGATTCCATTCCAACTTTGAAAGGTCTGAGCCATGACTGCGTTCTTCCTTTTACATTAGTTGGCTCTCCTTTCTAAGTATCCCACATCCATACCATATCTCCCTCCTTATACTTTCTGACTTTGTATTTGGTCGTTCCTTGAACAACCCTAGTGTACTGTACTGAGGGAGGTGGGTGGGCTTCTACTGAAAAGACTTCTTGCTGGGATGGGCGGATTTGTACGTCATCTTCATTTTTCTTTTTTAATATCTTCACCATCCCAACTTCCTTGTTCTTGAATTCATCTAGGAGTTATTGGTATTCTTCTTTCTTGGGCCATTCGATTTGATCAAAGTCTTCTTTTGTTGCAAAGGGCATGTCTTCTAAAGAGTATTCTTGAATATTTTGTATCACATCATTCTGTGCTTTGTCATCATTTATGAGATGAACCATATCTTGTACATGATTCCCAGTTATTGGTACATTGAGTAGACGTCCCATCGTTCCATGTTTCAAAGGTAATCGTAAGAAGGTGAGGTCCATCTCAAGGGAGTCGCCTATCATTGCACCAAACTTCCTAGATAACAACATCCCCCACACATGTGGGACATCAACCACTATAATATCTATGTTGATTGTCTTCTCGGGGTATTCTTTTAAGTGTACTTCAACATTTTCAACCACCCCATGTGTGGGTATTGCTTTAGATTCAAAACCACACACATTCCTATAAGGCCTAGTGACCTTCAAATCCATTTGTTGCATGACTTTAAGAGACATCATGTTAGCACCAGCACCTGTATCTAACATGCAATTGTTAAGATGTTTGTTGTTCATTGTTAAAGTCATGAAGAAGGGAGGGTTTTCACCATACTAGACCCTGAAATGATCAGCTTGCAACATAATAGGGGGGTCCATAGGTTCATATGATACTGAAAAGAAAGTATCAAAGAATTCTTTAATGGGTGGGATCTTTATTGCTTCTTTCAAGGGAACATTCACATGCATCTTTCATAAATCCCCTTCAAAGTCAAAGTTAAGGTCGACCTTGCCAGTCTTGGATGTCCTAGGAAGAAGAACCTCAAGAGGCGGGGGTTTCGGCTAATAAGTGGTAGGTTGCTTCAGATTCTTCCTTCTATAAACCTGAACTTCTTGTTTCTTTAACTTTTCTCATGATTCTTGGTCCAAGTTGTTTATTATTTCCATCCTTGCGCTCTGGCTGCTTCCCTCACAGCTTGTTGATGTTCTATATCTGTGATATTTATCTGAGGAAAGTTCATGAAGCAATCCAAATTGTTGACTTGTTGTTGGCTAGCATTATAAGCACATTCATGCTCCCATTGTTCTTCACTACACTCCAGGCACCAAGGGTTTTCATCCACAACGTTTGTAGGAGCCAAGGTATTTGGAACTTCGTTTTCATTCTTTGGCTTGTAAAATTGACTCCCTTTCTGGAACTGCCCTTTGAACGATGGCCTAGGTGCTTGGATCTGGGATTTTTCAAGTCTGACAATCCGGTTCATCATTTCTTCTTGATTTTTTATGATGCCATCCACGGAGGCTTGTAATTTGTTGATACCGATGGAGAGATCTGAAGTAGGCTCAGCATTGTGTACTATTTTTTGCTTGGTGTCTGTTCTCCCCCTAGGGTTAGCAAAGGGCTCAATCTTAGATGAAAGGAGGTTCCCTTCTATCTTAGTGGCGAGCTCTTGGGATTTTTTAATGGACTGGGGGTTTTTGTCTCTAAGGAGATACCCTAGTTGGCCATTGAAATATCTGGTATAAATATGAACAAGGTAATCATCTTTCGGGTGATGGCTTGTAGGAATTCTTTGTAACAAAGTTTCGAATCAAGTCTGAAATTCCCGAATGGACTCATTTTCATATCTAGCAAGGCTATTCAGTTGCGTGAGAAGCATATTAGGGTCTTGCTTGATACTCCATATTTTGAGAAAGGAATCTTCAAGTCTATCCATGGTCTTGATGCTTCCATCAGGAAGACTGAGGTACCAACATCTTGAGGCATCATAAAGAGTGGCGGAGAATAACTTCATGACCAAATCTTCAGCATCATCACTGATGGGGTGAAGCTGAAAGAATGCCCAAAAGTTACTCATGTGCTCTTCGGCACTAACGACATCAGTACCGGTAAACTTAGGCAACCACTTCTCATACTTGGGTGGCATTTGCCTAGGATAGCCAGGTATCGCTAACATGTCTAACGGCCTGAAAAGGTTAGATGACCATTGTCTTTGATTGTTGACTGGGTTTGTTGTAGCGGTCTGAGAGGTAGACATGATTCTTAAAGGAAGGCTCTTCCCAAAAAGTTATTTGACAACAGGAGAGTTTAAGGGAGGCTTCCTTCTGAAAGACAAAGGAGGATTGTTAAATCTCCTTCTAGTTTGTGGAGTCACCAGATAGTTTACTTGAAACTATCAAAGAAAAAGGGGAAAAACACCCTAGTGGATTCACCAGGTAAGCTTGTAAGAAAAGGTCTTTGAGGCAAATCTTATCGAAAAGGTTTGTCGTTTGAGGAATATTGACTCAGTGTTCCCCGGCAATGGTACCAAAATGTTATCGCACAGTTTGTAGCTAGGTCAAAAAGGCTAAAGGATAGAGGCTAAACTAGCGAAACAGGAACCTACCCCACCCAATGTCACCTCAATGGGGAGGTTCTTTCTATTTAGGGAGGTTAACCCAGGGGAGACGTCCCCGGTAATCTGGGGTTTTGAAGAAGCTAAAGTATAAAGGATAAGGCAAAAGTTCCTCCTCACAGATTACCACCAAGGTCAAAAATTCTGGCTAATCAGCCAATAAATGAAGTGTATGCCCAGATGAGAACACCTTCCCGGAACAAGACAATAGCAAATAATATATGCAGGCTATAATTCAGTGGGTTAGTACTTCATGTGACTATCCGACAATTATGTATAAGCAATGAAACAACAGATATTAATGAGATCAACATTTGTCAATATAGCAATGTAGAAGTATCAATTCATCAATAACTATTGAGACGATGCAGCTAACAATGTATCTAACCAATCATTTACTCAATAAATGCTTTCAATCATCATTCAATTGCTTATCATCAAAATTTGTTGCATCAAGATGGAATAACCAAGTGTGACGTCAGCCTAGTTAGGGTTAGTTTAGTTAGTTAGGGTTTCAAAATTTAAAGTTTTGAGAGTTGGTTTGAGCATTATCACTTCAACGTTGTGTGTCTAAGATCAGTGCCTAAGGGTATATGGAATCATTCAAGGAGAGGACGCAAATTTGAAGGGATGAAGGCTAATGACAAGAGGGAAGGGTTCTAGAGTGTTGCAATGGCAGGGCCCTAGAATAAAAACCCTAGGGGAAAGAGGCTCACTCTGGTGTTGCTTAAGCAAGGCCTCGTGCTCTTTCCTCCTTTATTAGGTCAAACTTGGAAAAACAGCTAGCAATTGAGAAGAGATAAAACAAGAGGATCAGGTGAGGGAGAGGATCAAAGATATTACAATGACCTACAATACAAAGCCGAAGAAAAAGACAAAATACTCTATTGGGCCAACATCCATAAGAAAAGGAAAGTCTCTAGAGGGTAGAGTGATGTGTTCAAGGGATCCAAGCCATGTAAAATGAGGTTATGTGGTCAAGGGATGTCCAGACATACAGGTAGAGTGAAATATAGGGGTGTACTATATTACCTGTGGGTGCCTTTGTAGAAGGTGAGTTGTACATGTCATGGATGCAATTCTTTCCAAGCCCTTTATTTCCTTTATTCTTTCTTTTCTTTATTGCTTCTTCTTATTTGTTTTATTTCAAGGTCTAACTAGAGGACACTGCCTTGGCGTGGTGACTAGAGCTGACAGTGTTACCCACAAATACTTTCACAGAGATGATAAGGCTAGCTCGTGATGAGACCCCCTTTCCCTTGGTCGTGCAACCAAAGGTCACTACCCTGGTGTGGTAACCAGATAATGGAAATGTCATACTGCTAGGTACCCATGAACAGAATAGGTTGGCTCGTGATGAGACCCCCTATCCTCTTGGCTAGGTCTTGTTTTGTTATTTTTCTTCGAGTCCCTCTTATTTCTTGATGAGATGTTGTTTATTTCCTTCTCAGGGATCCCTGGGAGAGGCATCTCTAGGTTTCATTGTTATGTCTTTTAACTTTTACCAGTTGTTTCTACCTTCTGGGCCTTTAGCCCCTTCTTCCCACAAGATAAGGTGTAACCCCAAAAACAGATCATCCTAATGCCCGGACTAGGGGAATGGGGCAGATGAGTGGGAGATAAGATGTAAAAGTGATGATATGATGGGAGTGGATGATGGCCCTTCAGAAATCCCTCCGGTGGCAAACAAAAACCTATGGGTACAAGCTTGCTAGGATACCCTGTTAATCCCCCCAACCATGGTCAAGTGGGTTAATGTAAGATCCAAGAAGTCGTCAGAAACAAAAGGAATTTGATGCATATATCTAAATGTTATAATGATCAAATATGACACATGCCCTGATACCTAGATCAATTACCTCATGGAGCAAGATTCCTTTCTGATACAAGTCCAAGCCGAAGGTGATGGATGTTGTTGCTACTGACAAGACAAGTTTGATGAAGAAGAAGAAATATGGGCCCTCCAGGGCCATGCTCAGGTCAATCCTTCTCTCAGTACTCCATGTCTAGGACATGTGGGCCTCGAGATATGCTCTCCTAGTTATCCCTAGAAATCGGGGATAACAGGCCCCTAAACCCATCATAATTACCCAAAACCAATGAATGGAAACCATATCCCACTTAAATTCCAAAGATCCCATAGAAAGTTCCTACATGGTGTTTTATGCATATTTGATGACGCTTGAACCTATGAAGCTTTAATAAATACCTAAGGTCCTTGTTATCCTTCTCTAACCATTATCAATACCTAAAGACCCATTAGTGTTACTGAAAACATCATAATAATCCTTGGTAAACCACTCACAGTTGAAAAATCCTTAAGAGATGAAATGTTTTATGGAGTGTAGGAATTTTTCATGGTGATTAAGCTCAATAAGTGTTAATTAGGGTGCAAGGCCCTTGTTTTCCTCCCTTGACCTTGGTTATACCTCAAGACCCAACTCAGTTCACAACTAACCTAGTTATGGTGCCCATAGCACCCTTGGAGGTGATTGAGAACCAATATAGGTTATATGTGGTGGTTCGAGGACTTGTCCATGGCACTCGAGCCTAATAAGGTAGGTTTAGGTCTAGAGGATTTTGTTTTCCTCCCCAAAATATGGTAAAGGACACAAGACCCATCCATGATTCTTGATACCTTGTAATAGTGCCCATATTATACTCGAATGCCAAGACTTCCTGGAGAGGGCTTGTGTCATGGTTTCTAGGTGTTGTTCATGGTGGTTGAGCTTGAGAAGGTTCAATTAGGGCTTAAGGTCATTTTCCCCATTATTACCATGTTTATGTCTTGACACAAATTTCCAATCCATGAAACCCATTCATGGCACATGTATCCCATGTAGAGGCCAACGCCCCCCTACAAAGTTCATGTGTGTTTGCTTTGAGGATTTGCTAAAGGATCTTGAGATTGAGAAGATTCAATTATATTGCAAGGCATTTTTTTCATTATTTTATGATGGTAAAATCCCCATAACCCACTCCATGGTACCATGTGATGGTATAAGGATGTATTCATGGTGCTTAAGCCTAAGAAGCTATGTTTAGAGCCTGAGGTTGTTGTTTCCCTCCTTCAACCATAGTCATGGTCCTAAGATCCATCCATGAAACATAGCATCCTAATGACATCCATATATAAATCCTAAGCCAAAGACCCCTAAGTGAGGGCTCATTTCATAGTTTTTATATGTTATTCATGGCGCTTGAGCTCTAAAAGGTTCAATTAGGGTTTAAGGCCCTTATTTCCCCCCTTGACCATGTTTAGGTGTCAAGACCCAGTTCTAGTGCACAAAACCTACTCATGGTACTCATATCCCATTGAGAGGATTTTAAAGAACCCCTACAAAGGATTCATGTGTTGGTTCAAGGATTTCTTCAAGGTTCTTAAGCTCGATAATATTCAACAACACCTTATGATCTTATATCTTTTCATCGAGTGACTTATAAAGAATTGCAGTAAATGAGCATAAATTAAAGTGCATCATTAAAGAATGAAAAGCTCAAAAATGAAGAGACATAAGCATCAAATATGAACACAAAAACTTGATAATGGAGTTCGTATGTGGTGGACTACGTCTTTGGGTCCTCCTCTCAAATGGGTAGGCTCTTTCATTAACTCAACAAAAGAATTTGGCAAAATACATAAGTATACCTCATTCTGAAATCAAGTTGTAGAAATAATGCTCAGATTAGAAAACAAACAACACCATTGAATTTGTGGCATTGAATTACCCAAAAATGATTGTCTCCACGTCTTGATCTGACTCTGGCACTCCCAGGCCCAAGAAGAAAATTGTCTCGATTTTCGTGCCCTCTCGGCAACCTGCATTAATGACTGGATTGCATCATTTTTTGTGCCCAAGTGGTCGTACCGTATGCATGCCTGCTCTTGGTGGTTGGGAGAATGCAACATTTAATATATTTTTTGGGTGTTGGTTATAATGTGCAATATGTGGCCTGTTGGTTAGGGCGGATTTGTTAAGGTGCATGTGGGGGAGGAGGTCCCGAGGTCAAATCCGCGAGCCTTCCCTTTTTGGGCTTTGTATTGTTACAACATATATATTTAACACATAATTGGTTTTCTATATTTAGTGATGGCGCTAACCCATATCTCAACGAATTAACCAATGGTCGATTTTGGCATGGTCCGCCAGATTTGGTGGACCTGCCAAACTATATTTTTTTACAATTTTGCTCACGGAGTGTCATTGAACATTTCTCGCCTGCTATGTGGTAGCCTCTGATTGGTCCATGTGGCAGCCTCTCACTGGTCCATGTTAGCACACCATGTCTTTGTTCCACGTAAGCATACAGACCGTACAGACTTCCACGTGGCACGATCTGATTGGTCCATGAATCGTCCCCAAAACACCAAAACTGGGTGACACGTGGCATCCTCTGATGCTGCCACATCACCATGCTGACATCAGCATGCCACATGCCACCTTCCTACTCATGCCATGTGTATTTTATGGATTTCAATGTCATACGTATGGATGTTGACGTCAATAGTACGGATGTTGACTCATCCCCTTCTGACTGGGCTAGGTTGACCAAACCTTGACCGTGAATATCTTTCAATCCGTAAATCTGTTTGACGAGTTCTTTGCATCGTTAGTAATATTGTGACGCGCTCTTAGCGATCATGTCATTTTCACTGAGATTTGAGAACTTTGAATTTTTTCCCTTTATTTGTCTGCTAAAGCCATTATGAGAGTCCCAAGTTGTCTCTGTGAGTTCTGAGTTGTTCTTAGCCTTCTCTGGATCCTTTTTGGATCACCTTAAGGTTCTTATTTTCCATCCTTAACTATAGTCAAGGACCCATGATCCATATTTAGTGCAAAAATACCTCCTAATGGTGTCTATATCCAACTCTAATGCCAAATACCCCATAGATATACCTCTTATATGCCAAATATACCCTACAAGGTTTCTGTGTGGTTGAAGGATGCATTCAACACTATATTTTGAGAAGATTCATGGATTATAGGTGTTATCCATGGCACTTGAGTCCGAGAAGATTATTTTAGGGCACAAGGCCATTATTATCCTCCCTTGACCTTGGTTAGACTTTGAGACCCATTCTTGGTCCACAACTAATCTAATTATGGTGCCCATATCCCCCGTGGAAATGAATGATACCCTACAAAGGTCATATGTGGTGGTTTGAGTACTTTCCCATGGTGCTTTAGATTGAGAAGAAAGGTTTAGGGACAGAGGCTCTTGTTTCCCTTCGTTGACTATGTTTAAGGACATGAGACCCATCCATGATGCATTGGACCTTGTAATGGAATTCATATTTAATTATAATGTTAGAGACTCCCTTTATAGGACCCTTGTCATATTTTCTATGTGTTTTTAATGGTGGTTGAACTTGAGAAAGTTCAACTAGGGATTAAGGTTGTGTTGGAAATATTGAGAGGGGGGGTGAATCAATATTACCTCCTTTCAAAAAATTAGTAATTGCTTTGTTATCTTATTAATCACCACAAAGATCAACAATGGACTTGTATATAAAATCAATTATATAAATATAATTAACATGAATTTACAATTTTTTATAGAGAATAATCTAAGATAGTGAAGGAAACCAATCCTTTTTAGAGAACCAAATCTAGGAGACACCAACTCCCTTATCTTTAGGGCACCAACCCTAGGAAGCACCAACTCCCTTGTCTTTAGGGCATTGTTATCCCCAATTTCTAGGGATAACTAGGAGATCATGTCTGGAGGCCCACGGGTCCTAGACATGGAGTACCGAGAGTAGGATTGACCTGAGCATGGCCCTGGAAGGCCCATCCTTCTTCTTCTTCATCAGACCTGTCATGTTAGCAACAACAGCATCCATCGCCATCAGTTTGGACTTGCATCGGAGAAGACTCTTGCTCCATGACGTAATAGGTCCAGGTATCATGGTATGTGTCATGTTTGATCATTATAAATTTCAGATGTATGCATCAGGTTCCTTACATTTTTGACAACTGCTTGGATCTTACACTAACCCACTTGACCATGGTTGGAGGGATAAACGGGGTGCCCTAGCAAGCTTGTATCCATAGGTTTTGGTTAGCCACCAGGGGAGATTTTGAAGAGCCATCATCCACTCCCACCATATTATCATTTTACATCTTATCTCCCATTCATCTATCCCATTCCCCTAGTCCGGGCATTAGGATAACCTATTTGAGGGGTTACACTTTATCCTGTGGGAAGAAGGGGCTAAAGGCTTCAGAGGTAAAAGCAGCTGGTAAAAGATAAAAGCCATAGGAAATAAAACCTAGAGATGCCTCGCCTAGGGATCCCCGAGAAGGCAATAAAAATCCTCTCGATAAGAAACAAGAGGGACCCAAGGAAAAATAATAAAACAAGACCTAGCCAAGAGAATGGGGGGTCTCATCACGAGCTGGCCCATTATGTTCATAGGTATCTAGCAATATGACGTTGCCATTATCTGGTTACCACACTAGGGTAGCGACCCTTAGTTGCATGGCCAAGGGAAAGGGGGTCTCATCACGAGCCAACCTTATCATTTCTGTGAAAATACTCGTGGGTAACACTGTCAGCAGGTGCCTTCTCCTTGGTTATACTTTATTGGACTATCTCTTTGGGCGGTAATCTGTGAAAGGGGAAACTAGCCTTAATCCTTTGAGCCTTTCCCTTTCAAACCCCAGATTGCCAGGGACGTCTGCCTTGGGCCTAGCCTCCCTAAATAGAAAGGACCTCCCCATTGTGGTGACATTGGGTGGGGTAGGTCCCTGTTACGCCAGTTTGGCCTTCTATTTTATAGCCTCTTCTCCTAGCTACAAACTGTGCGATAACATTTTGGCACCGTTGCCCGGGAACACTGAGTCAATCTTCCTCACAACAAATATTTTGGTAAGCCTTGCCTCAAAGACCTTTTCTTACAAGCTTATCTGGTGACTACACTAGACTTTATTCCCCTATTCTTTGATAGTTTCAGGAAAACTATCTGGTGACTCCATGACGACCCATAGCGGATGACAATATTCAAATCTCGCTATTGTGGCAACCATCACTCTAACAAACCATGTGCCTCCAATCAATCCAAATCCTAACAAATCGTCTCACTCAGAGAGTTTCAACTATTTTGACTTTAACAACATCCAAGGTGGATTACATGATTTACCCACAGATGCAAACTCTTGGCTACCTTTCTTTTCAGGAAAGGGCACCCCTGGAAACTCACATTGGACCCATTTATGCGACAGTGTTGACTTTCATTTGGTTGGTCAAGATCACCCTGATGTCTTCATGAGGCTCTTTGCAAGTTCCCTTACAGGAGATGCTAAAGTTTGGATTGATGGATGTCCCAAGGGAAGCATAAAAAACCCCGAAGAGCTACAAAAGGCCTTTAAAATAAGGTGGTGTGATAGTGAACATTCACAAGACTCCTTTTCTCAATACTTCAACATTTGAAAAGGACCCTGTGAAAGTATCAAATATTTTAGTGATAGGTTCAACCTTCTCCTTAAAAAGATCCAGTCAAAGGTGGGCTCAGAACAAGCCATCATCGATCACTTCTTGTCTTCCTTAGAAGGAACCTTGCAATTCAACATTAAGAACCGGTCACCAACAACTTTAGAAGAAGCACAAGACCTGGCCTTTCAAATTGAAAGAAATCTTGATTTTGATGACTACATTCAACAAAGAAAACTAAATTGCGAACTATGGGATACGGGTAATGAACCTATGGCAAAACCTGAACCTCCAAGCATCCTCTAGATCGAACTAGCTCCCGCCAAAAGGAAATGGAGCCTTTCTCATGAGAATGTTATCTCTTCTCAAGAACCTCCATTAAAAAGGGCCCATCCGGAGGGTGAAGTTGGGGATGTATCACACAAAAATGTTGAGCCAAATCTTCCTGAAGACTTCTCTCTTTTTATTCACCAGGTGGGACACCCTGTTTCTAAAGTCTGTGAATTCATAACCTTTTACGTCTCCCTCTGGGTCAAATATTTTCTCCTTCACAAATGTCTCCTGCACCCAAGAGATAAAACCAATATAATGACAGAAGAAGGTATGCATCAATTGGGTCTGAAGATCTCACAAGAAAACACCAAAGATAATTTCGCAAAAGGAATCATTAACAACCTCGAGGTGGCTTTTGACTCCTACCCCAGTGCTCCTTTCTTGATAAATGTGGTCATTGTAAATGATATAAATAATTTCGAGATTATTCTTCACAATGACCTCATTGAACACTTGAATGGAAGCATTCACAAGGAGCAGTCCATAGCCACTATCCCTCATCCTGAAGGAGGATTTTTCACCGTCTATAATGAGCCTTTTGTTGGATCACCAGTCAAGACCCCCGATGAGGTAAATGATCAACTTTTATGCATCAATAGTGGTCTAAATGATTGGTTCATTCAAGAAGGCAAGTTGGATATGGAAATTGTTGAATAAAGAGAAGGAATATGGACCTTGGAATTCGATGGGTCACACTCGAGCTTTGGATCAGGCGCTGGAGTAGTTTTAACAGCCCCCTTAGGTGAGATCTTCTACCATTCATATAGGCTGGAATTTCGTTGCACCAACAATGTGGCTGAATATGAAGCTTTGATTCTGGGACTTAATCTAGCAATCGACAAAGGTGTTACAATCTTGGAAGTAAAAGGGGACTCAGACCTCATTGTGTCGCAAGTTTTGATGAGATTTTCCACTAAGAA
>ML777678.1:734765-776863 GCA_009831015.1 Picea engelmannii
ATTAACATTGCTATGATCCATAGGACTAATGAGCCCATGGAGGGCGAATTTTTTGATGTGCAGGACCATACCCGACGGACAGGTACCAGGTGGACCGATACACATGGGGAGATGATCAGTTCAGAACTCCATGGGGCTGAAGAGCCCATCAGATGGTTGTTGGGACCTCATCGGAGCAGAGACAGGATGATGATTGATCGAGCCTTTGCACATGAGAGGGAGGAGGAAATTTTCATCCAGGACGCCTTGGTTGAGCCCAGCCCAAGGGGATTGACCCACTATAGGTGAAACGTGTGCTTTCTGATGCCTCGGGACGTCATTCAGGAGCCATGACGTCACCTCCAGTGAGTGGTACCTTGACAGAGCATTTTGGCACGTGTGGCAGAGCTTGGAGGCCCAATGAGGGCCAATGTTTGTCTTCTAGTGCTGAGATTTGCCCTAAAAAGGGCCAACGTCTCCCTCAGGGGGGCTAGACACCCTGATTATTGCTCATTTAGGCTTTTATTTAGCAGTTAAATGTAAAAACAGTATGATTTTAGTAGTCAGCCTTGTCGACTGTTTTAATGCCCTAATTTTTAAATTAAAGGTCATTGGATGATATAAATTGAGGATGTTTTCCCTCATTTTGAACATAACACAACTCACTCTCTTGTGAGATCTGATTTTTAGTGCCCTATTGGGGTTTTGGCTGAAATAGTGAGGCACAACTTTTGAAGGAGGAGTTTTCTTGGCATTTATGGTGTTTCTTTGAAAGGAAGGTGTTACAACTAGGGTTTGCTTGGATATTTCTTCATGAATTGTAAGTATTTTTCCTGCAAAACTTCTCTTTGAATGATTGTAGTTTAAATCTCTTGCATTTTACTTATATATTGATGAATCAAAACCCTAGGGGACAACCACACAAGTAGGTTGTTGTCTCATGTGACTTGACAAAGAAACCTTAAACCATTGAATAAGAAAATAGAGCCTAGCGTTAGCTACACTTGTTTTCTTCATTCCTTATGCTAGTTGTATATTTTGGAAGCCAAGAAGAGTGAGACGTCCTTAGCCTAGGCTTACTACACTAGGGCCGTACCAATCTAGGGTTTGTTGATAGACTTTGTTTTAGCAACGTCTCCCTCATCAGAACCTCTTGTCCTGGTTAAAATTTCCTTATTGTGCTAGCCATTTGTCGGGAAAGAGGAGAGAGCACAAGGCCTTGCCTTTGCAACACCAAGTAACTCTCTCTCTCTTAGGGTTTCTACTTTCAAGGCCCTGCTTTAGCAACACCTTCAAAACCTACCCTCTAGTCCTCAGAAAACTTCTACCCTTCATCTCTTGCGTCCATCACCTGTTGACTCCATTAACCCTTAGGCACTGATCCTTAGACTCTAGCATTGAAGTGATAGTGACTAAACAAACTTTCAAAACCTTATAAACATGAAACCCTAACTAACAACTAACCCTAAAAAGCTGACGTCACCCCTAGGATATTTCATCTTGACGCAGCAATCTATTATATGTGAGCAACTGAATGATGCTTAATGCATTGATTTGATTCAAGGATTGATTATACTCATTGGATGCTATATTGTTTTGGTATTTATTGACAAGTAACATCATTTCCATTTTCATTATTGCAAACATTGACTTCGTCAATATTTACTGTTGTATTTGCTCATATATTGAACTTAGATAGTCACTGATTTATGAAGTATTAACCATTATTGCATGTACTAGTTTTACTGTTGTCTTGTCTCGAAAGCAGGTGCCTTCTCCTTGGTTATACTTTATTGGACTATCTCTTTGGGCGGTAATCTGTGAAAGGGGAAACTAGCCTTAATCCTTTGTGTCTTTCCCTTTCAAACCCCAGGTTGCCAGGGACGTCTCCCTTGGGCCTAGCCTCTCTAAACAGAAAGGACCTCCCCATTGTGGTGACATTGGGTGGGGTAGGTCCCTATTACGCTAGTTTGGCCTTCTATTTTATAGCCTCTGCTCCTAGCTGCAAACTATGTGATAACAAGCAACAACCCTAGGAAGCACTGACTCCCTTGTATTTATGGAACGAACCCTAGGAAGCACTAACTCCTTTTTATTCACACTTTACTTAGTAAAGGATGTGAACGCTTTGTTTCTCCTCCATTCCACCCTCATTGTATAAGTATCATTAGTTCTTCTTCTTTTGACTCTGCTTCTGCTTTTGGTCTTGTTGGCCCTTGACCAAGTTTTGGAGATCCTTGGCCAGGTTTGACCTATTTTGGGACTTCGATAGGCTGTTGAAGGCCCCTTTTTAGGGATTTTTGGGATTTGGGATTATGTAATGGGTATGAGGATGTCGGTCCATGGGTTTACCCATGTTTAGGCCCTTTTGTAATGTATAAATAGAAATCTAGGCGATGTAAGTAGCAGTCTGTGCTAAGGGCAAGTAAAGGCCAATGTGCTAAGTGCAAGTGATAGTTCTACATGCTTCATGCATATTGTGTGAGACTTGCAAGGCTAAGTGCAAGTGACTATAAGGGATTGTGTAAAGGCTTTGTGTTGTATCCTAGCTTGGGGAAGGAGGATCTAGCGAGGTGCGTGTAGATCTCCTGTCCTATGTAGAGTAGGACCTTGTGGCTATGTGCATGTAGATGATTAATAGAAGATAATAAAGAAGATGAAGAGTTGGTGGACGTATCCCCAGGCTGGGGTTGAACCACGTATATCATTTGTTGTGTTTTCTTTGTGCATCATGGTTGTGTTATGGTTCATATGATTAATTCTTAGTACAATAATGTATGCTTAGATGAATATAATAGCTTAGTGCCTAATGATGTGAATAAGATGCTAGATCTGATCTATGTTGATGTGATTAGTGCTTGAATGTGTTGAATCTTGTTGAATACTGGGTTGTGTTGTAATTAGGTTTTATCTGCATTGTAGATAAAGGTTAAGCATTGATGAATGACAATTGCTAATTTCTTTGTTAGAGTATTGTAATCACGAATCTGTGTCCTAGCTAAGGTTGCAAACACTGGAGTCCTTCAACCACCCTGCCTCTACCTCAGGTGAGACTTCATTTGCTTCGCAGGTGTTGCTGAAAGGGTCGGTAGTTAGGGTTATGTTGGTGCATTGTTGAAGCGTTGAACCCTGTGTCCACCCCTATGCCAACAAATGGTTCTATTGTCGGGACCTAAAACTGCGATTGTTGGGAACTGAGGAAAAGAAAGAAAGCTCTGTGAGTAGATCTGTTGCTTTAGTGCACAGTATTCTACTTGACTTATGAAGTTCTATGCTAAGAAAGGAGGCAGATATGAAGAAAAGAGGTAAGATCTGAAATCTTTGTGCTATGATAAAGGTAAGATCAATGAAAAAAATTGTTTAAAGAGGTAAGATCTGAAATCTTTGTGCTTTGATAAAGGTAAGATCAGTGAAAAATTTTGTTTCAAAAGTATGGATCTAGGCATGTTTTAATAAATTTTGTCCTATTCTTGAAACTAGGGCACAGTTAGAAGAAAGAATATTTGATATGAATAGATCTGATAGAAATAATGAAAGATATGTTATTCCTATGCATAGAAAGAATGTTTGGACTACAAATGGATGCAGGATCCTAGGAAGAATTTTCTGCAGGTTAGCTACAATGATCCTAGTGCGTTGTACAAGAAAGGTTGGGGATCATTTAAGAGGAAGAGAGTATTAACCCTTTGTTACAACTTCATAAGGTTGGGCCATCTTTCTAAGGATTTCCCTGATAGAAGACCTAGTTGTCTTTGTTGTAAATCTATGGACCATGACGTTCTGGATTGCCCTAGAATGATTGCTAAGGTTGAAAGAATGAATATGAGACAAGAAAACCCTGAGAAGGCCAAGAAGCTGAGACCATGGAAGAACCCTTGAAAGAATCAAAGATTGTATTACTACAAATTAAAGAAACCTTGAATGGCCACAGATATATCAACTTATCAGAGATCTTCAAAAAGAAAGAGTGCATAGAAACAAGAATAGAAGATTTCGACATAGACTGTGTTCTGGATGAAGAAACATAGGTGAATATTATGACAGAAAGAACTTGGGAAATTTTAGGAAAGCTTGTTATGATTCCTTCATTGGGAGGAATAGGATTATTTAGAGGAAAGTTGATAACCCTATCTAGAAGACTTACCCAAACATCTATGAGTGCTCATGGCACTTCGACAGAAGAATAATTTGAGGTTGTTAAATTTATTGAGAACAGCGCCCCATTTTCTATGTTACTAGGAAAAACCTAGATTGAGAAAGATCAAATCCAAAGAAAACAAGAAGAGGAAGCTATAGAATAGTAAAAGCAAGAAATAAGAGACTTCATGGCTAAGAGAATAGCACACTTACTGGAAGAACAAGAAAACCAGTCGAAGCTACTGAGGACCAGAAATCTGGATGTCAAAGTTGAAAGAACACTAGGTAAAAGAAGGTATGGCATGTAAGTTTTAAACCTGTGAAGTAAAGAAATGCATATAGATCCTTAAGCAAAACAGAAATTAATCAATGGCTCATTCACATAGTACACATTGATTTATTCCGGAAACCCTCAACCGAGAAAACCTTTCTTATATTCATTGTATCGAATTTCACCATTCACTATACAATATATACAATTTTTTTAGGTATTTCGTAGATACCAAAACCCTAATCCCTAAAACCAGGATTATTTTTAGTAAACCACTAAAAATATCAAAATCTGCTAAAAATAGCAAAAACCACCCAAAAAAAAAATTCGAGGTGATGCCCCGAACACTGCGCGTAACCGGGGGGGCATACTTGCCCTCCCCTAGGACCCCCCTAGGAAAGCGCCCGATGCACACAACACATATAGGGCACTAGTACGAGGGATTGTCAGACGCAGTTTTCATATCTGACGCGCTGACACACACACATGCAAAGAATATAACACATACCCAATAGAAAGAACACAAGCAGACCTGAAACACCTGTCTGTACAAGAGAGTAGAGTGCCTACCCTGGACATAGAAGAAGTATTGGCCTTGAACCCTACAAAATACCATCAACACCGTGAAGTTACTATGCCAGGAGGAGATAAGAATTGGAATGGAAAGAGGAACCCAGTAATGCAGATCACAGGGAAGAAGGCTAGAAAGCTCAGCAAGAAGAAAGAAAAGTTGGAGAAATTACAGGAAGTTCCAGAGAAGACTTCGCAGAAGAAAGGTCTCCAAAATTCAAACTTCGTCAGAATATCATAGCAACTTAGATTGGCACTTCACATTGGCGGAGCGATATGACCGTTGGAGGCATTATAACCATTAGATTGACATTCCCGAATGGTTATAACATTAGTTATGATCAGAAATCTTGCCATCAGACCATTGGGACTATGCTGTAACAGACATAACTGCTTTGATAAAGGGTTCTTGTCCATTGGAAGGATCTGTTACATCATTGCCTACTTATCCTGTTGATTATTGCGTCAAGCACACTTTCGCGAATTGTATCTGAGCCAACAAGAGAACTCAATGTTACTGTGTTGTGCTTATTGAGACCTTGCCATCCATTCTATTGCATTGAGAAATTGTTCATCAACCCGAGAGATCCAATCTCGAGCGTGCATGTCGAACGAGCTCAGTGTTGTGGAAAATTCAGAAGAGGAAATTTTAATCAATATAATGGCAGAGAGAGTGATGTCCACAAGAGTTCAAGCCTCATCGACGCGAGGAGTACAAGCCTCCCCTTCGACTGCTCGTGGATACGGACCATCCTGAGTTGCAGATGAGAAAAGAACCAAGCATCGAGATGACTTGGAAAATGTGAAGTTAATCCCTTCCATCTGCCCAACTACATCCTGCCTCTGGTCGGCATGATGAATCGTGACAGTGTCCCCAGGGACTTCAACTACACCTTGGTCACTACATACCTCTCGAAGGGGATACGCACAGGAAAGCCTCAGATTGATAAGATCATGACACTAAATATCATCAACTTTAACCTAGGTTATTGCAATAACTTTAGCATGCTCACTCCTCACATGTATTTGATGAGGAAAAAGGGGAAGAAGTCAAGGATAATCCCCCAAAAATGGACTATGGACCTCGCGTAGTCCACCATCTTGAATGTGATGAAAATACCCCATTTTGGAAGGCACCGGGAGGTTAACGCATGCGTTAAGATCCTGTTGTCAAGCTTCCATGGTGGTTATTTGTGGCTAGATAGAAGCATCACCGTCGATCCAGCGCTAATCCATCAGATCACCAGATTGAACATGCAAGGACCAGACCTGCAAGACTTCTACCCAGGAAAGGTTGCAGACCGTGCCCTGGCGCAAAAGATTAAAGATACATACGGTGATGTGGAGAAGGGGAAGTGAGGCTACAAGGTAGCCTCCATCCAAAATGGCACAGTGTGCCTTGCTTGCCAATTGATTGTTGGTAAGCTAGTCTGGAAGAACAAACCCACGCAGGTCACAGGGTTTGTTGTTGACCTCGCAGGGAAATGTGTGGAGGGGATACAGATGAGTTGGGAAAAGTACTTAGTAAACCAGTTAGACGAAGACTATTTCGAAGCTCAGGATCAGAGCTATGAGTTCCATTTTAGTTGGTTGTTGATCCTCATCGCGTTCATAGCTTGGGAGATGCTAGATAGTGTGACCTTCCCTGAACTAGAGCCATCTGAACCCTAAGTCGTGAAGTTCACCTCGCTGTGATATTCAAGCGATATGGGAAAACAAAGGCAATCAAAGGCGGTGTCCCACACCTACTACCTGTAGTTAAAGAGGGCTATTGAGGTTTTCCCCCATATAACGTTGAACACCTTGCATGGGTTCAGGCCATTTGTGAAGTTCCACGTAGACAAACATTGTATCTACATCACTACGTGCGGAGATGAACACAAAGAAGTACTACAAAGTTACTACAAAATCATAGAGGAGGACCTAGAAGAAATAACTAAGGAGTGGTCTACAGAGATCCTTATCCCTGTTGACCCTGCAGAACTGTCTGATCCTGAAATAATCAGAAGCTCGGTGATCACTTGTGAAGGGCATGATACACCTGGAACTAGCAGAAGGAAGAAGACATAAGAATTCTAGCAGCTGAGCAGTACATCAAAAGAAACTGCTTCAGAGTCACCTGGAGGAGGAGGTGATGACGAAGTAGATAAAGAAGAGAACAATGGAAAAGAATATTAGTAGAAGCAAGGAAAAGTAACACTGCCACAAAATCCTCCTGATGATGCAGAGTCATCTCACAAAAGAAAGGTTTCTCCCACGAAACCTACATCGCAGAAGAAGTCAAAAGCTAGTAAGACCAAGTTATAGACTGTAATCATGCTCGATGACTTTGACTTCATTATCGCAGTTGTATCGGATGCCTCAGAAGACCTCTTGCAGAGAAATGAAGCTAAGCAAGAGACCATGTATGAAAAAATTGAAGCAAAATTGCAAGGGGTACAGCAGGCCCTTCACTCCAATAGTGCAGTGTCCACTGCGCCCCCTCCATCAAAAGAAACAGAGTTGGGAGATGAGCCTACCCAACTCTGTAGACTAGCCAATGCGACTGAAGCCCACCTTCGTCGCACACAAGAAAAAATAGAACAGGCCACAGTGGCCTTGAAGTAAGCACAAGAGAAAGTAATAGAGCAATGCAGGGTTGCGCAGCAGGAGAAGGTTTCCTTCCAAGCAAAGTTTGAAGAGGAAAAGGCGCAAATCCAACAAGATAAAGAAAAATTTCTCGTGGAGCAGGTTGGAGTAAAAGAAGCAGTCAACAAAGCTCTTCTCTCTATGACGGGCTTAGAGCAAAAGGAGGAAGACCCAGTGGAGCATGAAGTAGCACATCTTGCTGAAGCCATCCAGCAGCTTCAACAAAGAATAGCAGTTCTAGAGCTACAAACAGTACCAAGTAATCCACAAGATGTGTGAGACCAAAGAGAAACCACTGCCCGGAGCACAGTTGAGAGGATCAGAGCATTAGCTTTGGAATTTCAACAGCTTAGCAGTAGAAGTGTGCAGACTTATGAGAGACTTATTGAGGACCCTGAACTGAAGACACTGGAGTCACAGCTCTAGGAGGCAAAGCAGCAAGCAACGACGGTACAGGAATAGTTGAATCTCTTGTCAGCAATTGAGAGAATGAAACAATCCCAGGAATAGCGCATTGTTCAACAGCATGTCCACGCCATATAGAGAAAATTCATGGAAGTGACTCAGAGGCTCCAGCCAGTCCAGGATGCAGCTTGCCAACTATTCGAAGCGATTGAAGGACAAGGAGTGGAGATGGAACAAGCAATCACTTTAGTCAAATAGCACTTAGAGGGACCTATGAACGAGGCAGTTCTTCAGGAGTTCGTCAAGCAGGAGGCCCTGGCGAAGCAGTAGGTCGAAGCAGATCAAGCTAGGCTCGAGGATTTTGAGGTAGAGCTACCCAGATCAGAGTGACTCAGGACGAGTCACAGGTGAGTGTTGGGGGCATGTTGGCCCTTGACCAAGTTTTGGAGATCCTTGGTTAGGTTTGACCTATTTTGGGACTTCGACAAGCTGTCGAAGGCGGATCACAAGTCGAAGCAGAGATCGTGGGATCTAGGCCCCTTTTTAGGGATTTTTGGGCTTTGGGCTTATGTAACGGGTATGGGGATGTCAGCCCATGGGTTTACCCATGTTTAGGCCCTTTTGTAATGTATAAATAGAAAGTTGGGCGATGTAAGTAGTGGTGTGTGCTAAGGACAAGTAAAGGCCAATGTGCTCAGTGCAAGTGATAGTTGTACATGATTTTTTCATACTATGTGAGACTTGCAAGGCTAAGTACAAGTGATTGTAAGAGATTGTGTAAAGGCTTTGTGATGTAACCTAGCTCAGGGAAGGAGGATCTGGCAAGGTGCGCACAGATCTCATGTCCTATGTGGAGTAGGACCCTGTGGCTCTGTGCATGTAGATGATTAACAGAAGATAATCAAGAAGACGAATATTTGGTGGACGTAGCCCCAGGTTGGTGGTGAACCATGTATATCTTGTGTTGTGTTTTCTTTGTGAATTATGGTTATGTTATGATTCATATGATTAATTCTTAGTACAATAATGTATGCTTAGATGAATATGATAGCTTAGTGTCTAATGATGTGAATGAGATGCTAGATCTAATCTATGTTGATGTGTTTAGTCTTGAATGTGTTGAATATTTTTTAATACTGTGTTGCGTTGTAATTAGGGTTTATCTATGTTGTAGACAAAGGTTAAGTATTGATGAATGACAACTACTAAGTGCTTTGTTAGAGTATTGTAATCGCAGATATGTGTCCCAGCTAAGGTTGCAGACACTGGAGTCTTGCAACCACCCCTGCCTCTACCTCGGGTGAGACTTCATTTGCTTCACAGATGTTGTCGAAAGTGTCATTAGTTAGGTTTTTGTTGGTGCATTTTTTAATCATTGAACCTTGGTTCTGCCCCTGTGCCAACAGGTCTTTGATAGGGACTACAGAGACACTTTTTCTTCATCGTTCTTTCTTGCCTATATAGTCTTCCAACTGGTGTGAGCATTGAAGCATTGTGTCCCTTTGTTTGGAACATTGCACCTCTTCATTTATTAATAACATTTGTCTTTCAAATTAGAATTAATATCTCCATCTATTATTATTCACACATTAACGTAAAAAAAAATTCAATTTAGTAAGAGGGATTTTCATAAATCGATCAGAGGTATGGATCGATTTCTTTTAACTTGATCCCATGCCTTTTTATTTTATTCTTAAGCTTCTGTTGCGTCCCCATTTCTCCAACATATCTTATTTGAGATTTTTGATTAGCTTTCCAATTCATCAGATGTATGTGATCACTTAATATCAATGAGGACAAAATCCAGATCTTTGTTTGGTTCAAAGTTTCTTCCTGATAGTAGAAATTCTTCCTCTGTATGTTAAAATTCACACAGATGCACTTTCAGGACCTCTATTCCATATGACCATAGGTGGTGACTAATCGCTAGGCCAAACGAGTGTTTAATCACTTATCAAGATAGATGGTCGCATTTAATTTTCATGTTTGAGATGGGCGGTTCTCATTTACTTCGTGACTTCGATGTTTCGGGGCTTAGACCTTTGTAGTCTTCTAATTCTTCTGGAGTATATTTCTTTGAAGTGTGTATATTGTATTCACTAATAGATTAGATGGTAAAAAAAACATTCATGAGGATTTCATATCATCAACCAACGTTAACTTCGGCCTTTGGCGCTTCAGGTATTTTAGCTGGTAGAAGAAGTTGGATATCCCCAAAGGATGTATGCCTAGAGTGACATTGTTTGTTGACATCACTATTGACGTGGCACTAGCTGAGTGGCTACCACGTGTCAGCATGATTTGTGACTTTTACAGTCCTTATGTGCCATACTAACCTTGACACTTGTCACCATTTGATTGGGCCACGTGTCATATTCATATTTTTCCACATGTATTACTTTGTGACTTCTGTTAGTATTGCTTGTTTGATCTTCTTTCAAAAAACAGAAAAAAAAAAACACCATTTCTAAGTGTGCTAAGAAGAACCTTAACTTGACAAACCGATGAAACCTTAGTGGGGACGCTAAAATAGCAGACTAATGCATATTGCAGTGAGGTCATCTAGACTGCAGATCACCGAAGAAATTGATGGCTCCTGTCTATTGCGGAGTTACAAAATGATCGAAGTTTAATGTGTAAAGTGGTCTCCACAATTCAAACCGTGGCATAGATTGTGGGGTACGTGGAAATTTGTGATTGATTGTGAAAGTTAGAGCGGTGTGGATCCAAACTACCCTCGACAACCTTTGCAATCACGTGTTGATATCACATCAAGGTTCCACTCTGAGAGCTACACGTGACAAAAAAAATTGACGTCAATCCAAGTCATCAAAGGGGAAAGTCACAAGGACCATATTTGCACACCATTCATCCACGTAGTTCCAAATGCACACATAAGAACCACCAAATAAATACTAATGATTTGACACTGTCAAAATAAAATAACCATCATTGAGTATTTACAGCTAAAAAATCATGGAGAACGTGATAGCATGGGAGGTCGTTATTCCCATAGGATCATTATCTAGTATCCAATGATTATTATTGATTGTGTATTTTGATCAAAGACAGGTAGTATCATTATGTTTTGGGAGATATCATAAAGATAAGTTAACGGTTTATTTCAGAGTGAAATATCTTCAAATTATATCACCCATCCAGTTCATCCTGCTCATTTTTATTCAGTTCGTGTGCAGTTATGGGGGAAAACAAGCCCATGTTTCCTAATGAACCAAAGGATGCCAAGGAGAAAAGTTTAATGGAAGAGAAAGACTCGATTGTTTTCATCAAATTTGGAGGTTTGAAGAATATGACAAAATCATTTCCAACAGTGCCAGATAAAGAGGGAGAAAGGCATGTTGCGCAAGTCATAACGAAAAAACCTCATACAAAAACTACTAATAAATTGAGATTAAGCACATAGATCAGGTTGAATCATGTTCTAAAAGATTTGATTATTAATATAGATAAATATGAGGATGAAGACAACACACAAGCTAGTAGAAGCGAAAGAGAAAAACAACTAAAAGAGGTGACTAAAGTTGAAGCAGTCAAAGGCATCGAGGAAGATCAATTTAGTTGGCTTGATATGTTAAAAGAGGAGATTAAAAATATCAAATAAGATTGCATGGCAAGAAGATCCCATGAGCTACAGATAGGCAACATTTTATGGGATGGTCCCATATATTTTGGATTTTATTTGTGTATATTTGTTGTCACTGTTTAATAAGATATTTTAGATATATAAGAGATTATTCTCATTGTAAAAAGGGGGGATTGGAATTTGAGCCGGAAAGGATTTTGGAATGTGTATCAAATTCTCAGAACATCTTTATGAATCAATATAGAAGTATTGTGCTTTTGGAGGCAGAGATTCATCACAGTGTTGTTCTCAGTATGTTTTTCCTGTTAATGCTTATCTCCATTATTGTTTGTTCTTTCTAGTATTTAGCTGAGAGTAAATGTTTGGAATTCATTTGCATTTGATGCTCCATTCATAAAATAAATACTTGTTCAAATGTTAAGGATTTTTTTGTCGCAAGAGTTGGTTCTAGGTTGTAATAGATCCAAGCCATAGCACATTTTAAATGAAAAAATAAGTTATCACTCAGAACTTGATTTGGGTTGCGTGCAGGTAAATTCCAAGATAACCACGAACCACTTTTGATTAGAAGTTGCCCCTTCCAACCCGAGAGGGATCTCTCGAATATATGTCACGATAGGATATCCAATAAGCTTAACAACGGGAAGATCTGTGGGTAACAGAAAGTTTTGAGGTTTTTAGGGTTGATGGGTTGGACCAGGAGATAGTCCATTGGGCATGGAGTCAAATGATCAAGCAAATAGCAAGAGTGTTTCAGTAATGGAAATCCATGGAGCAGAGGCGAGATAGAAGTTGATTACAAAGAGAAGGATTTATAAAAGTATGGCAATATAATAAAGAGAAAACATATCAATACACAAGGAGCACTTAGCGATGAGTGGATTCCAAGAACAAATTGGTGGAAAGAGATGGTTGGGACAGAGCATCTAGCAAAGGACGAATTCTAAACCTTGATCTCTGCAAGAAACAACCTATAACCATTCGACAATAGAGCATCTAACAGAGGATGAATTCTATTACAAAATAGTTACAAATCAAGAATAAAATATAGATGGAGTGATATTGAAACTAAGAAAATGGACAAACACTGCAAGCAACATCACAAGAATCTCTTATATGGATAAAACATGCTTCTACAATATTATATTAAACTGAAAATGAAAGCTACAACCCAAGAGTAATACTCCTGTGTGTCTTTCCCCCTGCCTATCCCATGTTACAAAGATGCCTCATATAGGTCTTGAGGTCGAAAATCCTCCCAAAAAAATAGTTACAATCAATTCTTAAAACTAACGGCCATAGAAGATGGGCCAAACTATTGATAAATTAGGCTGCGGTTATGGTTCTGTATCTCTCTAATCGTGACAGATGTGCATAAACTGAAAGAGTCTTTTTTGCCTCTATTTTTTCCGAGAAAAAAACCTCTCTTAGTTCCCTGAGATCCATTTTCATTTGCCTCATATCTGCATTTTACAAACATGTGTCAAAACAGGAAAATATGAGATCTGAAAATTAGGGCTCGGAGATGGATTTGATTCTCCCAATATGTGACACCTGTAGGAAAACTGAGAGAGGATTTTGATCTTCAATGTGTTAGGCACAAAAAACTCTGACCGTTTCTCAAAATGATCCTCTAGTCTCTCATAATCATCATTTGAAAATTATGACTCAACACAGTAAAAAAAACCACATTTTTTAAAATGAACCTCATCTTGCTGGGGGCTTTTGACTGCCTTCCCAAGATCCAAATTAAATTATGAAGACACCAATGGAAATATTAGGATCTTTTGATGTCGATCGACTATTTGAACGCAGAAAATGGCCTCCCCAAGGCTGATAAAAATGGTTTTTTTCCCAAGGCCATTTTTTGCATATGACTAGAGTCCCGATTTCGGGTTTTTGGGTTTCGGGGTTTTGGGTATCGTGTCTTCAAGAGTTATGACATGCATGGAATACCGAATCATTAAATCACGATGGTATTAATTAGGAAATAGTCATTTGTCTTAATCTCTTAATTAATCATGATTAGCAATTAATCTTTAACCTTTCGTGGATTTAAGTGCCAGGACTTCGATAATACTTGACGCGAGAAATCTCGAATTGTGAAATTGTGATGGGATTGATTAATAGTTAAAACACTTTTAGATTTTTGAATAAGCATGATTAAAATATAGGCTTTCATGCTTTCGTAAATCGCAAACTTGAAACTTAAAGCACGAAGGCAGATCGAGTTGTGAAATCACGATGAGACTTGTCAACATTAATCTTTCTTATTCTTTAATTAACTCGGCTTATCCTTTAATACTTTAGTGAATTCGGGGATCGGGGCTGTAGTTATTAAAATATCTATGTCGGCCAAATCCCCGATGGCCAAAAACCCTGGACTCATGAGATTTTTCTCCATGTGGCTTAATGCTCGGTGTATGTGGTCATTCAACTGCCAATGCTTCCATTCATTTTCCTTGTGACTCAAGGGTCGAATAGATGGTACATTTCTTTGATTTTCACATGAACCCTGTCTTTGGATTTTTCGTGAGTTGGCTTGTGACTGTTGTATTGGTGTGGAATTTGGAGTTGATTTCAATGTTATTTGACTGAAGATGACAGGTAGAGAACATTCAGTGATGCGCGTGACAAACGAATGGTTGTTTTCTCACATCTACACTTTCAGTAGTTAAACACTATAAAAATTTTCTCTCCTAAGTTACCGAAAGCCAAAATTTCAATATTTGTTACAACAGAGGCTCCATCTAGGGATGGTGCTTTCCTACAAAGTGCCAAGAATAGTAGACCACGTGCCTTCATCCATTGGGCGACCTGAAATCATCCTTATCAAAATCTGAACTCTGACGCTTTACTTGCACCTTTCTGAAACAAAATACTGCTTATGCATTCATTGGGCTATGGAGTCGTTATGCCTTAAAACAAAACCATACTGAATTCCAAACTAAGTTGGAAACATACTGAAAACCATTGTTGTACTCTAATGCTCAAATTCAAGCTTATTTATATACATCACCTACTCTAACTGATATCACTGCTTTTTTTTCAAGTATAGGAAAACTTCCAAATCAACCAAGCGAGTATCCGACTAACAAACTTAATAATGCTTCCATATTTGAGCAGAAAAATGACAGGAGCAACTGCAAATTTCAAAACATGCCCTGGGAGCAGGTACTTATAGTTTTGAAATTCAGACTTCAAGAAGTTGGAAATAACATATTCAATCCCCCATTTTGACTCCATATAAACTGCTACTAGATCGTAGAAGGGAAGAGATATACCACTTTCACAATTAATCCATACTTCCTCCTCTTGGGCAAGTTGTCTGAAATTGTTTTGTGCACTTTTTCCACTACTGATTTTTTCTTCCATTGGTGCAAAAACGTCGCACTGAAACTTACTGGTTTGTTGCTCAATAATTTCTAAACAGGGAGGAGAGATCAATTGTTTTAGTAACCCTTGCTTATGTCCTTCATATGTTGTCCAAAGATATTCTTGGTAGTTGTCATACATAGGTTGATCTCTTTCATGATGTTGTTGATTGATTTCTTGTTGAAATAAAGTTTCTTGTTGCTCATCATCTTCAAAAACACTTTCATCACATTCATCAAACAAAAGAGGATTGTCATAAATTTTCGTGTGTGATGAAAAAGAAATATTCTCTTCTTGTTCTTCTAGATATTCATCATAAATAGGTTCAGTAGATAACTCATGAGTGTCATCAGTCAGACAACTGCTAGGAATATCAATTGTGAAGCTGTCTATCTTAGATCCACACTCCTCCAAATCATAGTATAAAGCATCTTCAAACAACAAACATTCTTCAAGGTTATTAAACATGACATCCCTATCTTCTTCATGAAACAAAACAGTGTCTACATGATGATCCTCTGGCAGGAAATCATCATCATAAATTGGTTTACTAACTTCGTCTAAAGTCCCATGGTTGTCATGATTTAAACTTAGATTTTCATTTTTAGTAATAGAAGAAGTTTCACTCACATGTTTAGGACTGTGTGAATGTTGTAAATATGTGTAAGCAAGGGTTGTAACATAATTGTTCAGGAGCAGATATATCTCTTCTTCTGTTAAAGGAGGAGATGGTCTGTGTAATTTCTAGATCAAGCAACTATTGTTTTCTTTCTCTTCTACAGGTTGGTTGTGATGATGAATGTCTTCTTCTTGAATATGTCCATAAGATATATCATATCCAACTTCTTTATGAGCCAACTCTTCCTCATACTGATCATCTTCATCAACTTGAGAAATTTATGATATTTCTTCCTCCTCTTCAAAAGGATTTGTTTGATCTTTTTGTCTTATAAATTCTATATTACAGCAATGTTCAAAAAGTATTTCAGCTGAGTATATTATTTTACAATGTTGATGAAAACGTATGTGAAAATCTTTTAACAAAGGAATACTGGAATTGGGTAAAGATTTATACCAGATTCTAGCATCTCTTTCCAACGAAAACATAAACAGTTTCATGAGGACATCTTCATGATGTATATTTAATTCATCCATGAGCTTGTGGAATTCAAACAAGTGTTGAGTGGGATTTTCGTCCTCATATTCTCCAAATTTAGGAAGGACATATTCCCAAACTTTAATGTCTGGAATAGTGTTGGGAAAACCATAAACATTTGTAAAGTCCAAAGGAGAAAACCTTGCAGCAATCTGAGCAGCGAACGAATTCGACATTTTAAGACCAGTGGAGTCACCAGTGAATCATGTAGAGTCTTCGAACCAAGGAGTCGCTAGGTGAATGATCACAGCCAATTGAATGTCTATCCCTTGTTCACCATCAAGAGATAAATATAAACTTTTTGTCATATCCCAGGGAAGATCACTTCGTCCTCTCTCCCCGGCAACGGCGCCAGAAAATGTTGTCGCAAGAGTTGGTTCTAGGCTATAATAGAACCAACTCTTGCGACAACATTTTCTAGTGATTCGGGATTCCTTGCATGTCATAACTCTTGAATACATGATACCCAAAACCCCGAAACCCGAAATTGAGACTGCAGTCATATGAAAAAAACGGCCTTGGGAAAAAAACCATTTTTATCAGCCTTGGGGAGGCCATTTTCCGCGTTTGAATAGTCAATCGACATCTAAAGATCCTAAGATTTCTAGTAGTGTCTTTATAATTTCATTTGGAGCTTGGGAAAGTATTCAAAATTCCCCCACAAGATGAGGTTCGTTTTCAGAAATGTGGCATTTTTTACTCTGTTGAGTCATCATTTTCAAATGATGATTCTGAGAGACTGGAGGGTCATTTTGAGAAACGGTCGGAGGGTTTTGTGCCTAAAAAATTGAATATCAAAAGCCTCTCTCAGTTTTACTACAGTTTTGTTAGGCACAAAAACCTCTGACCGTTTCTCAAAATGATCCTCCAGTGTCTCAGAATCATCATTTGAAAATGATGACTCGGCACAGTAAAAAACACCACATTTCTGAAAACAAACCTCATATTGCAGGGGACTTTTGGCTACCTTCCCAAGATCCAAATGAAATTCTGAAGACACCACTGGAAATATTAGGATCTTTAGATGTTGATCAACTATTCGAATGCAGAAAATGGCCTCCCCAAGGCTGATAAAAATGGTTTTTTTCCCAAGGTCATTTTTTGCATATGACTGGAGTCTCGATTTCGGGTTTTCGGGTTTCAGGGTTTTGGGTATCGTGTCTTCAAGAGTTATGACATGCAAGGAATCTCAAATTGCGAAATTGTGATGGGATTAATTAGGCGATAATCATTTGTCTTAATCTCTTAATTAATCACGATTAGCAATTAATCTTTAACCTTTCGTGGATTTAAGTGTCAGGACTTCGATAATACTTGACGTGAGAAATATCGAATCGCAAAATTGTGATGGGATTGATTAATAGTTAAAACAATTTTAGCTTTATGATTAAGCATGATTAAAACATAGGCTTTCGGGGTTTCGGAAATCCCAAACTTGAAACTTAAAGCATGAAGGCAGCTCAAGTCATGAAAACACGATGAGACTTGTCAACATTAATCTTTATTATTCTTTAATTAACTCAACTTATCCTTTAATACTTTAGTGAATTCGGGGATCGGGGCTGTAGTTATTAAAATATCTACGTCGGCCAAATCCCCGACGGCCAAAAACCCTGGACTCGTGAGCTTTTTCTCCATGTGGCTTAATACTTGGTGTATGTGATTGTTCAACTGCCAATGTTTCCATTCATTTTCCTTGTGACTCAAGGCTCGAACAGATGGTACATGTCTTTGATTTTCACATGAACCCTGTCTTTGGATTTTTCGTGAGTTGGCTTGTGATTGTTGTACTGTTGTGGCATTTGGAGCTGATTTCAGCGTTATTTGACTGAACATGAAAGGTAGAGAACATTTAGTGATGTGCGTGACAAATGAATGGTCGTTTTCTCACATCTACACTTTTGGTAGTTAAACACTATAAATTTTTTCTCTCATAAGTTACAGAAAGCCAAAATTTCAATATTTGTTCCAACAGATTTCATGTTCAAAATTCATCTAAATTTAGTGCTTTGTCTATGGCGATTTATCTCCTTTCTGTTTTTATTCTAAAGTTATATTAAGAATTCACCCTTTGTTGGGTGCTCTTAGTGTAATGGGCTATCCTTTATTTTTCTTCTCTCATCCCAAAATTGATAATTTTCTTAAAAACGATACTTGCTTTGCCTTTGTTTTCTGAGAGTACTCTTGATTCAATATTTTTAAGTTTAAACTTTGACCCCATTGCCCAATGGTTCCCTTCTCTCGTTTGTCCTACCAACCCTTTAAACAAAAAAACAAAGCATGTCATATTGCAAAATATGACCTCTGTGTTCCTATTGCTAAATCGTTTTGAGCTTTTTCATTCTTTTACATATTTGAGAGAGCCCTCTCTAGTTGTATAGGTCAGGATACAACTTAAATTTAGTTTGAGGTTAACTTGGGGTTTCTTTGATACAACCCAAGGAAATTACCAAGTGATAAAAAAATTGGCGTCATTGCCAGGGAACGAAAGTGAAATCTTCCCTAGGAGGAATGACAAAGTTTAGAATTGAGTATTGATGGTGAACAATAGTCAAACACAGAAAGGTTGTACATCATTCACCTGGCGACTCCATTTTCAAGGATCTAGAGTTCAAAATTTTCATGGAAACTCCACTCTCCAAAGAATTAGTAGCCTAAAGGTTTTCCTAGCAACTCCAATCAAGCTTCAAATTAAATTCAAAGACTCCATAAGACAATCCTTGTTTAAAGAAAGATGGAAGAGAAACATTACGGGAAAATCAGGTATTTAAGCTCGAATTTTCTACATGATATCATACTTTTTGTAATCAATTATTTCTTATCTTTTCTGAGAATATCAAGAGGATTCTTCTTTCCTTTCAACATTCAAATGATTATTCTATCTCCACATTTGTACATCCTTCATTAAAAATTTTAGGTGTACATTCTTCTTGTATCACGGGTATCACTGATCGTGAACGAGACCTTTTCTCTGAATCATATGATGATCACATTCGATTTGATGGGACTAAAGAAATCAAAGATGATATATCACCTATTGTTCATAATCTTGTACCCTCAAAGATTCAGGAAAGATACAAACCTCTTAAGCTTCCTTCCAGCCTTCATGACTTTCCTCTAAAACATTACAAGTACCTTCCAAAATTTAATGGAGAGCTTGATGAACATTCAACTGAAAAACATATGCAGGATTTTGAGCATTTCGCAAATTTCTTTGAAATTGAACATGATGATGTGGTTACAAGAACGTTTTCTCAGTCACTACAAGGAAATGCAAAAGCATGGTTTAGACATTTATAGCCTAAGTCAGTTAACTCGTGGGATGAACTGGGGGAATTTTTCCTTAGTTTTTGGGGGGAGAGGAAACCATGGGGACAAATCCTTTCATAGTTTTATTCCATGAAGAAAATTAAAGATGAAACCATCTCAAGTTTCAATAGGAGGTTTTCTAGTCTTTATTATCAAATGCCCAAAGAGATCCAACCACCTGAAGGTACTGCTAAGCTATACTATGCAACAACTCTCCCTCCAAACCTGTCTTTGCTTCTTTTGGAAAAGAAGTTTGTCACCTTGCAGCAAATGTTCACTTATGCCCTAAAGGATGAAGAAAATTTGTCATCTTGTGGAAAATTTCTAGATCGGGTTGAGGACAAAAAGTTGGATGTTGAAGAATATGATAGTGAACCTAAACAAAAAACAACTGATCTAGAATTTGAACTGAAGGGTGACAATATTATGCATGCTCTTGAAGTTTTAAATGTTGATGTTTTTGCTGACAAATGTATTTCACCTTTTCAAGATGAGGTTGTTGGCCCAAATGGTTTTGATGCTAATTTGAATTTAGGTTTATGTCATCATGAGCAGAGAAACGATTTGGCCATGGATTCTTTCGAAATTTTCAGTAAGGAATGTCATGAAGGTAAAAGTACAAATCAATTTGTTAAAGAGCAAGTTGATGGTCTAGTTTTCATGATTGATGACATTGAAGATGTAGTTGACTTGCCCAAGTATGATGAATATGATGATGACTATATTGTTGATTTTGAGCTTACCTATTTAGAACAAGCAGCTACATTTCATCCATCAGAAAATGATTGTTTTCAACAATTCAAGGAAAACAATCAGCCTGTAGACTCTAATTGTGACAACAATGGATAACATGAGGAAAGTATCAAATTAGGTGAAGGGAATTTACCCTTTTGTTTTTCCTCTTTCCAATTACTAAAGGAGAATTTGCAAAATGTTACAAGTCAACAATCTCATACTAATGCTATTGGACATAAAGTCCATTGTGAATCAACTCAAGACAACTCTGTGCCATTATGATTTTCTTCATTTAAGATTTTGAAGAAAAGTTTTAAAATTGTTAATGAGGTAGAGAAATTTAAGTTGGAACAAAGTCATATGAATCAAGATTTGGAAATTATAAATCAATAGAAATCTATTACCATTTTTCATGACCCGGTAGATGATTATATGGAAGGTTTTAATAGCCACATGTCACAGCCTATAATCAGTTGTAAGTCTGAAAGTAAAAGTGATCATGTGTTAGTGTCAAAATCAGCTATATATTTGTTCCCAAAAGATATTTTATTACAACATTCCAATGCATATTTTCAATACTTTGATGATAGTCAACGATTGGATTTACATGAAAACAAAGATGTATTTGAAGGGTTAATACAGTATGATTATTTTATGTATTCAATTGAGGATCCTTTTGAAGTTTTCTTACAGTCAGCAAGCGGCCCTAAGCTTTTGAATTTTTTCAAAATTGAATCTATTTGCAAGTTTTAATTGAAGTGGTTGTTAAGTAGAATTTTTATTTTTCCTCTAAAGGAGTGTAAGCAAGGAGGTCAAATAGTTGATAAAGTGATTATATGGCTGCACTAGATTTTTTTATTTTACCAGATCTAGAAGCTCATGGAGTATCTTAGAGTAGGTAGGGGTGTGCCTCAATAAGCTCAACACTATGAGCATGTTTTAGCAGTTTTAAATTATGATTTTCAGAAGTGTGTTAACAACAATTACAGCTTGATTACAATATTGATTATTTTCAGTTTCAGATATCAGTTTGTACTAGTTTGGATTGTAGTTTTTTTTTCAGTTGCAGAGTTAGTTTGTTGCGAGATAAATCACAAGTTGCAGGTTTTAGGATTGGGATCCGATCAATGAATCGGGCACCTGGCTAGTGAGTTCTTTGGCACCTCACACGGAGGACACCATACCCAGTAGGAGCCTATGTTAGTATTTCTTGTTTGATATTCTTTCAAAAAAAAAAAAAGCGCCATTTCTAAGTGTGCTAAGCAGAACCTTAATTTGAAAGACCGACGAAACCTTTGTGGGAGCGCTAAAATAACAGGCTAATGCATATTGCAGTGAGGTCATCCAAACCGCAGATCATTGAAAATATCGATGTCTACAGTCTATTGCGGAGTTAAAAAATGATCGAAGTTTAATGTGTAAAGTGGTCTCCACAATTCAAACCATGGAATAGATTGTGGGGTACGTGGAAATTTGTGATTGATTGTAGAAGTTAGAGTGGTGTGGATCCAAACCACCCTCGACAACCTCCGCAATCACATGTTGATATCACATCAAGGATCCACTCTGAGAGCTAAGTGTGACGAAAAATTTTGACATCAAGCCAAGTCATCAAAGGGGAAAGTCATGAGGACCATGCTTGCACACCATTCATCCATGTAGTGCCAAATGCACACATAAGCTCTGCCAAATAAATCTTAATGATTTGACACTGTCAAAATCAAATAACCATCATTGAGTATTTACAGCTGAAAATCATGGAGAACATGACAGCATGGGAGGTCATTATTCCCATAGGATCATTAGTTAGTAGTCAATGATTATGATTGATTTTGGATTTTGCTCATAGATAGGTAGTATCGTTTTGTTTTGGGAGATATCATAAAGATAAGTTAACAATTAACTTTAGAGAGAAATATCTACAAATTAGATCACCCACCTAGTTCATCCTGCTCATTTTTATTTAGTTTGTGTGCGGTTATAGGGGAAAACAGGCCCATGTTTCCTCATGAACCAGAGGATGCTAAGGAGAAAATTTTAATGGAAGAGAAAGAATCAGTTGTTTTCGAAAAATTAGGAGGTTCAAAGAATATGACAAAATCATTTCCAGCAGTGCCAGATAAAGAGGGAGAAAGACATGTTGCACAAGTCATAACGAAAAAACCTCATACATAATCTACTAATAAATTGAGGTTAAGCACATAGATCAGGTTGAACCCTATTATAAAATATTTGATTATTAATATAGATAAATATGAGGATGAAGACAACACACGAGCTAGTAGAAGCGAAAGAGAAAAACAACTAAAAGAGGTGGCTAAAGTTAAAGCAGTCAAAGTCATCGAGGAATATCAATTTAGTTGGCTTGATATGTTAAAAGAGGAGATTAAAAATATCAAATAAGATTGCATGGCAAGAAGATCCTATGAGTTGGAGATAAGCAGCATTTGATGGGATGATCCCATATATTTTGGATTTTATTTGTGTAGATTTGTTGTAACTTTTTAGTAAGATATTTTATATATATAAGAGATTATTCTCAATGTAAAAAGGGGGGGTAGGAATTTGATCCGGAAAGGATTTTGGACTGTGTATCAAATTATCAGAACATCTTTATGAATTAATATAGAATTATTGTGCTTTTGGAGGCAAAGATTCATCACGTTGTTGTTCTCAGTATGTTTTTCCTGTTAATGCTTATCTCCATTATTGTTTGTTCTTTCTAGTATTTAGTTGAGAGTAAATGTTTGGAATTCATCTTCATTTGATGCTCCATTCATATAGTAAATACTTTTTCAAATATTAAGGATTTCATGTTCATAATTCATCTAAATTCGGTTCTCTATCTATGATGATATATCTCCTTTATGTTTTTCTTCTAAAGTTATATTAATAATTCACCCTTTGTTAGGTGCTCTTAGTGTAATGGGTTGTCCTTTCTTTTTCTTCTCTCATCCCAAAATTGATAATTTGCTGAAAAACTATACTTACTTTGCCTTTGTTTTATGAGAGTACATCACCAACTATTGATTCAATATTTTTAAGTTCAAACTTTGACCCCATTGCCCAATGGTTACCTTCTCTCATTTGTCCTACCAACCCTTTAAACAAAACAAAAAAAGCCTCTCCTATTGAATAATCTGACCTCTGTGTGCTTATTGCTAAATATTTTTGATCTTTTTCAGTCTTTTACATATTTGAGAGAGCTCTCTCTAGTTGTATAGTTCAGGATACAACTTAAAGTTGGTTTGAGGTTACCTTGGGGTTTCTTTGATACAACCAAAAGAAATTACCAAGTTATAACAACTTCAGTACTTCGTGGCTTCAGAAGTTTTGGCATTTTTGTATTATCCTTCGATTATTGTCGAAGTGCTGAATAGATCTACCACCATAGATTTTCAACTTGTCTTGATCCTATGGCCTTCGTCTATTGTGGAACTCTAGGGTTCGGGAGTTCTTGGTTTATTTGAGTTGTTTATCACCGGAGTAGGTCAAGTCCGGAGTTGACCACCTTCTTCCTTGGAATTCTCAGAATAGATCAACGATTAACTGGATTTACTATTCTTCCTTTGATCCGACGATCGAAGAGGGTTCATGACTTCGAGGCTTCGACCTTCGAGTAAAATCACCTATTCTAGAATCCTTTTCACCAGAGTGATCAACGTTGGAGTTGACCAAAGTTCATGAATTAGGGGCTTCGACCTTTGGGTAAATTCTCTTGTTCTAGACTCCCTTTTGCTGGAGTGTTCAACGTAGAAGTTGACCACCTATTCAACAACTTGTGTTGCTTCTGAGGAGATATTAGATCAACAGTCTGCATGAGTTCTTTTAATTCGAGACTCTGAGATATTGTGGCTTACACTATCCTTCCACTAAACTCGATCAGATGGTTGAGAATTCATCTCAATTCCCTCCTTGATCTAATGGCTAGCAAGATCATACAAAGCTCCTGCTTCAAATCTGACAGTTGAGATTTAATCCTTCCTAACCGATGATCTCACCTCGATATAACGATCCTGGATTGTCCCGAGATAAGAATGAATGGCTCATGTGCATCATCTCTTCTGAGCTTCAATTAATTTTATTCCTTCTTAGATTTGGGTTTGTACTGGATTCTTCTGCACCCTGTTGACATCAATGACAATATCGTACCACTATGTCCAACATTCCCGCCCTTTGGCATTGATGGCAACATTTTCTATGAAACATTTTCATTTCTACTACTTATCAATTTCCTCCCCCTTTGACAACAATGGTAGAGGGGATCTTTCTTTTCTCCCCCTCACCATGTGCCCCTTTTTCTTCTGCTACGATTTTTATGGTTTTAATGAGGTATGTGAATTAATCCCATTTTTTGTCGAAGGTTTTCAAAAGTACTCTTGGGCAATGGTTTTGTGAATATGTATGCAATTTTTTCTTTGATGTCCACATACACTATTTTAACCGGCTTTTGGGTAGCATGATCTCTTAGGAAATGGTATTTAATTGGAATGTGTTTGGTTTTAGAATGCATTACTGGATTTTTAGAGATACTTATGGCACTAGTGTTATCACAATTAATAGTAATGGGATCATCATATCTTATTTCTAAATCTTCTAATGTTTGCTTCATCCAAAGAACTTGTGTGCAGTAGGATGCAATAACCATGTATTTTGCCTTTGATGTGGAAAGTGATGTGGATGTTTGTTTCTTACTTAGCCATGCTACCAAACAATTTCCTAAAAACAATGCTCCTCCACTGGTGCTTTTACTATCATCTATAATACCGGCCCAATCTGCATCAGTGTATGCAGTTAGATTGAAGTATTTATCTTTTGGATACCATAATCCAAGTTCTAAGGTTCCTTTAAGATATTTGAATATTCTCTTTACTGCTTTTAAGTGAGTTTCTTTAGGTGTGGTTTGAAATATCCCTACGAGTCCTACAGCCTGCATGATGTCAAGTCTTGTTGTTGTTGAATAGAGCAGACTTCTGTTGACTATTAAAATCGTAAACGAGGTTTTGCCCGCAAAGTGTTGCTAAAGCCTATTATTATAAAAGTTAAATAATACTAGTAGGTGGGACCCCCTTGAATTATTAAAGATCGGATCTGTCCATATTTGATGTTTGTGATGATGTGCGACACGGCTTACATGGTTGATGAGATCTTGTTTTTATTGGTTATGATTGAGCTTATGAAGTATTGGTTCTTTATGTTACTACGGCCTATGTTATTCATTGATACCATTACTATTTGTCCTTATGACACCTGCACAACAAACATGTTAGTGAAAATACATAAAGGAAGTTTGGAGGAAAGCAAAAATACTATAACAAATACAAAAGAAAAGGGATCTAATTGAGCAATTTTACCACATACATGAAAGACAGTTGAAAAAAAAAACAGTGCAACAATTGTAAGGGGAAGAATTGAGTTATGCTATACTACATGCATGAAAGATTAAATTTATTATGGTTAAATCCTATCTAGAAAGTAATGGCTATGTGATTTGATTGGGTTATATTGGTAATATGAATATGATATATTTGGACGGATGGGATGTTGGTGGTGCATTTGACAAGGTAATGGACGTTAATAGCTATGTGATTTTGTTTGAGCTACATAGTTGATATGCTCGGTGATTATTTATGGCATGAGTTGATATGGATCATGCTATTAGTTTTAATGTTTGATGGTTGCGATACATAGTCTAATTAATTGAGTTAAGGATTATTGGTTGGCTTGTACTAGTGACTTAATTGACTGTGGGTGGAGGCGACGTGCATTTACTGCACGTCACATTTACTCCTTCCATTGGTCGCCACCCTAGTCGGGCTATTGTGCAACCTTGTTGTTGTGGTTATGCTTTGTTTTCTTAGCAGAGGGGAATCACTCGGCTAGCTTGTGTTTTAAAGAGTTCGATTACAAGTATGTCTTTTTTTGGCCATTCATGACTCTGCTCTGTTATGAAATGATTAATGGCTCGGGTGCATTGGTCTATGTTTTCCTTAAGTATTGCAATTGTGTACAATTGTGTTCTTGGAATGAAGCATTGATGGTTCTTTCTGCAATAATCTTGAATTCATAGAAGTTATTGGTCATCCTGGGTGTTATCAACCATAATGGCTCTTTGTTATCCTTGCTGGTTTAGTTGGATGGTTTTTTGTTTGGTCTTGGGTGGATAGCCATCCTCACGCATTTGTCACTATATCCAGTCTTTGGCTTTTGTGGGTTTAATGGTTGGAGGCACTATGTGTCACTAGGTTTGTTCACTTGAGCATTGGTTCGTTTCCACCACTAAAGGGTCATGCAATGGGTTTTCTTGTTAAGTTCTCAGCCCTGTCTTCACTTTAGCATTGTGGTTGTTTGACTGGAGAACCACGAGGGTTATACCCTATGTGTGTTAAGTATCGTTACTAGCCGAGTTGGAGTATCGATCCTCTTTTATAGTCCCCTGTCATGGGATTTGTTACGTGTCCACGAATGAGTCATGGTTCTCTCTGTGTATGCACCGTTGGCCTCAAAGGTTTCACCATTACAAGGAGTTGGCTTTGTTCTCCCTGTGTTGGCTACAGAACAAAACCTTAGCCCTCTAGTCTGAAGGTTGATAGAAAATATCGACCTGGTCTATTGGGTTTACTACTGGGTTGTTGTTGGATGGTTGTATATTGCCAACTAATTTGAGTACAGGCTCGCCCAGTTGGTCATGTGCCAGTCGTGTTGGTTTGGTATGTATTCACTTCCTCTGTTATAAAAATGGTAAACATTGTGTGGTTAATTGCACAATTCAAAACACATAGTCACTCTCCTTATGTTTAATAACTCGGTATTGTTTGATTGAGAGGGTCACTTCCCCAATTCGAATTGATGCATGGGTATGTGTGGTTTCCACAGCTTGTTAGGTCGATTGATTTTTATGACAGTGGTGAATTGGTTGGTTGATACACAGTCACTGATATTTTTTCACTAAAGATTATTTGGATGTTTAGTTGGCATTGGTTACAATTGCTTAATGTTGATCACGCATACCTCATTGTGTGTGTGGTGTTTCTACAAAATGAAATAATGGTCAATGTAACCGTTGGTTCCTTTTGGGGTCGAATGATTATTGCAACCGGGATGACTGTAGAAACTACATCCATTGTACGCTTATGATTGTTTGATTGTATAAGCCCGAGTTTTGCACAACATAGTTGATTATAGTTTGACTAAATCAAAGCAATATTGTATTAGATTGATGGCTCAACACGATGGGTTGAGTTATTACTGTGACTGTGTGTTTGGTTTTGTAAAATGGAGATATTGCATCATGGTGTTTTGGTGGTTGTGCACTGTGTTTAGTATGGATAGCTTGGGTTCCACACTCAAAAATAGTCATAGAATTTTAAGCACGTTTTTGTGGCAATATGGTTATTTGTTTTATGAAGATAGGCATGTTGTTGATACCTCGTCATGTTGAATGGATGACCCAGCTTTTAGAGTCACATGGAATTGGGCTTATATAGTGACAGAACTACACTTGCATGATTAAATTATTTTTTGCATAGCTTGTGTTGGAATGGTGGTTGTTGGTTGTCTGTTTAAATGTCCAATCGGGTTTTGCAATTTAATCTAGATTATTAGGTTTACTGCCTCCATATATGTTTAATGAATATCATTGCATTTTAAATGACAGACCTGATTGCAGTGATAGTATGATTTCATTGTTAATTTTGAAACACGACTATGAGTGTGTTTGATGATTGAAGTAATGTGTGGACAATGGTTGGTTTTGAGGATAAACAGAGTGCAAATGGTTATGAGTGCAAATAGTTATTGCTTATACATTTTAGAATTATTACAAGATATAAATTGGATAAATAAACAGAACTCCCCTATAGATTGTGGTAGGTTGCACACTGTCTGGTTTGATGATATTGTCTTAAGAATTTGACTTTAAACTGTAAGCAAGTTAACTCCCAGAATTGTTGGGTTCTTACACAATAGTGATTTTGAGGTTACAGTGGTGAATTGGTTGGTTGTTTTCTTCATAGAATGTTTTATGGATCACTTAATTAATTTTATGAATAGTAATCACACTTTTTCCCTTCCATTATTTCATTTTCTGCTAATTATAAACCCCCTCGCCTTCCCATATTCAGTTTTCAATCCCTGTTCTAAAATTGATTACAGTCAAGAGAATTTCGGTGTTAAAGCAATTGGAAGTGGCGTTGTCTTGTTTGGATTACAATGATGTTTTATTGGTTTGATTTACAGTTGATTGTTGTTGTAATTGAGTAGTAACCATGTTCTTTCCCCCTCATTGTATCATGTTTCTCTCAATACAAACCCCTCACATATCCCAGAACCCTTTATTCACCCGCTGCTCATTGATAAACAGTAAAACCATTTGTATGGATTGGATTGCATGAGTCTGATACATTGTTGAGCCAAATATATTTCATATTTTTAAGAGTTGTCATGTATGGTTATTTAAAAGGCTATTTTCTAATCAATCATGCATGTAGGAATGAGTTTTTTCAGTCGAAGTAGCCATGGCCGAGGAAACAAAGGTAGAGGTACTTGGAACAGAGGCCCAAGAAGGCCAAGGTTCTCCATACATTTTGATGTTGACTCACAAGAGCTTGGCCAATTATTTCAGGCTAGATTCTTCAATTGGATTGATTAGGGAGTAGTCCAACCTAGGCCTAAAAGGCCTCCTTTCCAAGTCTGGAAAGCCCCCGGTATCCCCATACCTGCTCATGTCTCATTGCAACCCAAGGTTCCTGAAAATGATGGATGGAAAGAGATTGTCCACCCAACAGTCTGCCAACATCATGGCTGGCCCAATTTGTCCTTGCCTGCTCTTCCACCTATTAACCCCATTGTCCAAGTTGCCCCTGACCACTCACCAGTGCAATCCTCCCATGCTAGCAAGATATTGAAAATTGAGGCCCACCATGCCCTTGACAAAGGAAAATCCATTGTTGCCCCTTCCTCACCCTCCAATGGCTCTGACAAATCCGTGTCTTCCCGGATGCATTTGAGGGACGATTGTTCCCACATGATCAGCAATATTAGGCCTAAAGGCTCTACACAGCCAAAGGCAATTTCAGGGAAATCAAAGGGTGGCAGTAACAATCAAGGAAAGATTGCATCTCAGAGTGGGAAATATGGTTTTTGAGTTTTATTTTTATCTATTGTTGATGACATTTGACTTCAAGAAATTTTGGACAACATGTTTTATTTGGATATATGAGTAATATTTTTTTAAATAATTTCAAATATCATGAGCTAAATTTGCCAAAAGTAGATATGTTGATGGGAGACACAAGGAGGTGTGTTTTACTTAACTAATGGTTATGTGATGATTGTTATGATTGTTATGAACTAAAGGGAGTCACAAGGGGTCCCACCTACTAGTTATTATTTATTTATAACCCTTATTATAATTATTACTTTTCCCCCTAACTAAAGTTGGTTGAGTCTTTTAATTAACTTAACTAATGAGTTAGTTCAACTACCTCAACCAATTCTAATTTGTTTAAAAGCAAAAGGAAAGGGAGGATAGAAGCAGAAGCATACTAAGGTTTTCTCTTTGAGTTTATGTTGAGATAGTTCAGTTTTCATTCATTCATTATTCATCACAAGCCTAGTTCTCTTTTATGATAGCAGGGTCTTATTGTAGACAACAATATTCAGGGCTGAATCACATCATTCAGACACTTGTTTTTCAGAGGTGATGATCTATCTTTGATAGTCTGTGTAGACTTGTCTGTTTGTGAATTAATTTTCATGACTAACAAAGGCTATTGTGCAGAGTCGAGTGGGCAACAATATGTGGTAAGCTTATCCAACTTTTAGAGTTCAGTTTTGGTTTTCTGTCACAAGTCCTTTTGTATGTTCCATCGGGGATGTCTAAGTTTGACTTTGGTCCAAAATGTATGCATGATATTTTGTAAAGAAAATGACTCTTTGGTGAATTTGAATGAAGTAAAGGATTGCTTTATGCCTCATCTGTCTTGATTATCATCTTGGTGACTTTACTTCTATCTTTACATTTATTTCAGCAACTGATATGTTCAGAAAATTACATAAAAATTAAATTTCTAGCAAGCTTTTTTTATATAAAAGACTAGCCTAAGCACTCAAAATTAATACTTGTGAGTTAGGTTGTTATTTTTGTAGGCTATAAACGTAGGGCGATATTCCCATCTACTTTTTTCTAGCCAAGCAGAGTCTGAAAATGCTTGAGTAAGATCATTTCATATATTTTCCTCAACAACTTCCAACCATTGATTTATACATCGTTTGGTCTACTTTTGGTGAGTCATCTTCTAGGCTTAGATAACATCCAGTGACCATGGGAGTACTCATAGGTTTATTGTCTTCCATTTGGAATTTCTTTACCATTTCCATGATATATTTGGATTGGGAAACGAATATTCCCTTTTCTATTTGAGGTACTTGTAAACCTAAGAAGAAGGACAATTCTCCCAGCATAGACATTTCAAATTCTTCTTGAATTTTGGTTGCAAACTTTCTGCTTGGTATAGTAAGATTACTTCCAAATATGATGTCATTTACATATGCCACCACAAAAATCATGTTTTGATTCTTAATTTTGATGTATAAGTTGTCGTCAGTAGTCCCTTTCTTATATCCTTCTTTCTGCAGGTACATCAAGCCTTGAGAACCATGCTCTGGGGGCTTGTTTAAGACCATACAGGGCCTTTTTTAGTTTGCACACATAGTCCTGATTTTTTGTTAATATAAATCCTTCTCGTTGGTCAACATAGACTTCTTCTTCTAGTGTTCCATTAAGGAATTTTGACTTGACATCCATTTGATAAATTTTGAAATTTCTGAAGCATGCAAATGCTAGGAACATTATGATGGCCTCAAGTCTTGCTACTGGAGAAAAGGTCTCTTCAAAATCAATACCTTCCACTTGGGAATATCCTTTGCAACCTAATCTTGTTTTATTCTTTATAATCTCCCCATTTTCATTTAGTTTGTTCTTGAAGATCCACTTGGTTCCCACCACATTCTTGTCCTTGGGTCTTGGAACTAGTTCTGAAGTCTGGTTCTTCTCTATTTGGTCTAATTCTTCATTCATTCATTTTATCCAATATTTACTTTTGTTGGCTTCTTTAAATGACTTAGGTTCTATCAAGGATAACATTGCTTGTTCTGACTCAAATGTGAGTCTCCTTCTTGTTTCCACTCCTGCATTTTTATCTCCAATAATCTGACTTTCACGATGATTCTTTTGAACTCTTTTTTATGGATATTTAAGCAAGGGTGCTTCTTCATTGTCTTCTTCATCAATATATAGTTCATTTTCTCGTGTTTCATTTTCATCATCTTCTTGTTGAGATTCTACATCATCATAATCTTGCTGAGAAATTTTATCAATTTTTGATATGTCTTGGGATATGCTCTTTTTTAGATCATTTATCTTTACATTGGCACTTTCCACTATCTTTAGTAGTCTAATGTTATAACATCTGTATGATTTCTTATTAGGTGAATACCCTAAAAATATCCCTTCATCAAATCTTGGACCAAACTTTACTAAATTGTCTTCATCATTCTTAATGTAACATTTACTTTCAAAATTTCTAAAGTGTTTTACAGAAGCTGGCATGCTGAACCATAGTTCATAAGGAGTTTTGTCATGGTTGGGTCTCAACTGAGCTCGATTAAGTATGTAAATTGTTGTGTAGATTTCATCTCTCCATAATTTATCTAGAAGCTTGGATTCATTTAGCATGGTTCTTGCAGCTTCTTGAACTGTTATGTTTTTCCTTTCTACCACTCCATTCTATTGAGGAGTCCTGGGAGATGAAAACTGTCTTTTGATACTAGTTTTTTCACATAATTGAATGAAATATTTAGAGGTTAATTATCCTCCATTCTCTGGTCTCAGAACTTTAATTTTAAGATTTGTTTCATTCTCTACAAGGGCTTTGTATGTTTTAAATTTCTCAAAGGCTTCTGATTTTTCTTTTAGAAAGTATACCCAAGTCAATCTAGTGTAATCATCAACAATCAACATAAAATAATATTCACCATAAGTAATTTTAGTTCTGGTAGGCCCACATAGATATGTTTTAATAAGTTCTAAAGGTTTTGTTGTGGAAAGCTCTTTTGTTTTGAACCTAACTCTTATTTGCTTCCTTGTTTGACAATGTTTACAAATAGAATCTGAAGGCTTAATAAATTTTGGTAGATCCCTTATTGCTTCCTTCTCGTTGTCTTTGATCAAGTTGTCAAAGCTTAAATGTCCCAACCTTCTATGCCATAGCCATATTTCATCTACTTGTCTTAAACAACATTTTTCTCCTTCATCTATATTAAGGATGTACACATTACTAGATGTTCTTGGTGCAACTGCTACCAACTTTCCAGTGTTCTTTTTTTCTGATCTCGCATTTCTGAGAATCAAAGTTGAGTATGCGACCCTAATCACATGTATGAATTACACTTAGGATATTAGGTTTGATATTTTCTACCAGAATTACATCTTCTGCTTTGGTTTTGTTATTTCCTAAACTAACAGTGCCTTTTCCCAGTATTTTGGCTGACATATTATCTCCAAAGGTTACTTTTCCTTTTCCTTTCTTGTTTAACTTGAGAAATTTTCTTTGATCTCCACTCATGTGTTTGGAACATCCATTGTCTATATACCACTGACGTCATTGGTGTCTTGCATATAGGGCTACATTGCACCATGTTTTCTTTTTCCTCCATACTTTTTGATAATTGGCGATATTTATCTTTTTGTCATATTTTGACAATCTACATTCACTAGCTTTATGACCATAGTTGTTGCATTTGTAACATTCAATATTATAGTATTTTAAGGGAGAGAAGGAGTTATAATTTCTTCTTTCTACATTATCCTTATTATTTTCATATCGTTGGACATTTCTTGATTTACTTTCTATAAGCTTTACAGGTATTGTTTTATGTCCAAAAATTTTGCAGGAATAACAATAACCAAGAAAGATATATTGATTTATGTTAGAGGGATTCCTTATGATGATTCTATTCTTCTAGTGATCTTCTTCTTTAGTAGGAAGTGCATATTTTTGTTCATTTCGGGTGGTTTTCAGTGGTGTTGTTCTTGTCTTGTTTTATTTTCTTCATATGGGGTTTTTAAGAACATTTGCATAACTGATTTTGTCATTTTCTTGTTCTGTAGATGGATCATATCCTAGTCATGTTTTATCATTTGATGATATATGACTACTAAGAATGTTATTTAGGATTCTTGAGTTGTTTTCAAACTTAGACTGAATATCTTCCTTTTCTAATTTCCCTTTTAGTTGAACTCTTTCATCCTCCAATACCATACATATTTGTTGTATTTCATTGAGTTCTTTATTCAATATTTCTTCTTTTATTTTAGTTTCTTGGAGTTGATTTTTTAACTTAATAATCAATTTTTCTGACTCACTAAGGGTTTTAGAAACTTTATTTTCTCTTGATTAAGTAGTTTCTTCAATCTCTATAAGTTATTCCCTTAGTATCTTGTTTTGCTTTTTAGATTTTCTTAGTTCTTCAATTGCACGAATGAATTCTTCCTCAAGGTTCACTTCTTCTTCATCTTTTGAATGGTTATCATCTTGAGTTTTTATTCCCATAAATAGAAGCTCTAGCTCCTCTTATTCACTTTCTTCAGATGAGCTATTGTCTTCTTGGGTAAAGAACGTTTTCTTCTTCTTGTAGAATTTATTCTTATCTTTGGTATTTATTTTCTTCTGATTTTTTAAGGTCCTTTCATCATCACTTTCCTCCTACTTAGGATAGGAACATTTATTGGCAAAGTGTCCAATTTTGCCACAGTTGAAACATATTAGAGGAATCTTTCCTTTGTATTTCCCAGTCCCTTTCTTGATTTTTTTCATGAAGTTGGCAATTTCTTCATCATATATGTATGATAACTCGTCATTGGCCTTTTTCTTCTTCTTCATCTTTTTTTATATGATTTAAAGGTTGTTTCTCCTTTTGATGGTTTTTCCCTCCCTGTTCTCATCTCATATGCTGTAAAAATTCCATGAAGCTGATCTACTATGATTTTGTCAAGTTATGGACTATCTTCAATTGTGTAGATCTTCGCATCATATCTCATAGGTAATGACCTTAAGATATTTTGTACAATGGGTTTATCAGTAATTTATTCTCATCCTGCTCTGATTGAATTAACTACCTCATTCACCCTATGAAAGTATTCAACAATGTTATCTTCTTCTTTCATTTTAAAATTTTCAAACTAAGCTCTATAGGTTTGTAGTTTGGCTTCCTTGACTTTGTTATTGCCTTAATATACAACCTCCAATTTGTCCCAGATTTCCTTAGCTAACTTACAATGCATTACCTTCACATATGTGGAATTTTTCAATCCTCCTAGAATGGCAGTAACAACTCTTGAGTTGTTATTGCAAATCTTCTTTCCTGCAGTATCTGTGGGTGGAGTAGTTGGCATAGTGTAACCATCTACAACAAATTGCCAGACATCAAAACCAAGAGCCAACATGTAGCTTTTCATCCTTATTTTCCAGAGAGAATAACCACCTCCACTAAACAATGTTGCTTTGTTGGAAGACATTCCTTCTTGTTGATCCATTTCAAGATATACCTTCTAGTTATGAGACTTTGTTGAAGGCACTGGCTCTAATACCAATTGTTGGAAATACTAAGAGGGGGGCGGGCGGAGGGGGGGGTGAATCAATATTACCTCTTTTTAAACAATTAGTAATTACTTTTTTATTTTATTAATCACCACAAAGATCAACAATGGACTTGTATATAAAATCAATTATATAAATATAATTAACAGGAATTTACAAGTTTTTATAGAGAATAATCTGAGATAATGAAGGACATTGATCCTTCTTAGAGCACAAAATCTAGGAGACACAAATACCCTTCTTCAGGGAACCAACCCTAGGAAGCACCAACTCCCTTAACTTTAGGGCACCAGCCCTAGGAAGCACCAACTCCCTTGTATTTAGGGCACCAACCCTAGGAAGCATCAAATCCCTTGTCTTTAGGGCACCAACCCTAGGAAGCACCAACTCCCTTGTATTCACACTTTGCTTAGTAAAGGATGTGAATCCTTCATTGCTCCTCCCTTCCATTCTCACTGCATAAGTATCATCAATTCTTCTTATTTGGTCTCTGCTTCTTCTTTTGTTCTTTGATCTGGACTGCAGAGACACTTTTTCTTCACCATTCTTTCTTGTCTATATAGCCTTCCAAATGGTGTGAGCGTTGAAGTATTTTATCCCTTGTTTGGACCATTACACCTCTTCATTTAGTAATAACATTTGACTTTCAATTTAGAATTAATATCTCCCTCTATTATTGTTCACACATTAATGTAAAAGATTTTTCAATTTAGTAAGAGGGATTTTCATAAATCGATCACAGGTATGGATCAATTTATTTTAACTTGATCCCATGCCTTTTTATTTTGTTCTTAAGCTTATGATGCGTCCCCATTTCTCCAACAGATCTTATTTGATCTTTTCGATTAGCTTTCCAATTCATCAGATGTATGTGATCACTTAATATCAATCAAGATAGAATCCAGATCTTTGTCTGGTTCAAAGTTTCTTCATGACAGTATAAAATCTTCCTTTGTATGTTAAAATTCACACAGACACACTTTCAGGACCTCTATTCCATATGACCATAGGCGGTGACTAAGCATTAGGCCAAACGAGTGCTTAATCACTTATCAAGATTGACGGTCATGTTTTATTTGCACGTTTGAGATGGACAGTTCTCGTTTACTTCGAGACTTCGACATTTCGGGGCTCATACCTTTGCAGTCTTCCAATTCTTCTGGAGTAGATTTCTCTGAAGTGCGTATACTATATTCACTAATAGATCGGATGGTCAAAAAACATTCCTGAGTATTTTAGATCATCGACCATGTAATACACCCAACCCCTTAAGTACCTTTTTAAGGGATGGGGCATCATAATGTTTTTTTCCTTAACTATCTCAAATCTGAACTCTGAGGTATCCATCAACTTATGCTTGCATGTATCTTTCTAAAGACTGCTACTAGGCTCTAATCCAACCTTTGGTTTACATGTTATGGCCTCCCAAAGTTCTTCGAGCATTCATTGGCTAAGGGACATGTGGCTCCATCTCATTCATACTATATTCAAGCTCCTACATCCCCAGTGGAATTCCATCCACCGTCCAATCCACCCATGGTATTTGATCTTCATTTGACACATAAGATGCAGGGGATTTCGGTGTTCGGCAATTCGGCGTTGGACACCTCTTTTCCTTTCTGGATGCAAATCCTCAGGACTCCCTATTTCACAGACTTCTGAAATGTTGCCATGTAGCTCTGGCCTTTGTCCCTTTTGGAGCATACCTTCTAATGTCTCGAGTCTCCCGTAGTTTTGAACTCTGAAACGCTTCAACGTGGCCCCGGCCTTTTGCCATTTCAACATATCCTCGACACCACATTCCAAACCTCTAGAGTCTCGAAGTTCGAACTCTTGAAGGGCCCACTATTGCACGTGGAGTCCTACAAGATACGAGGGAAAATATAGGTGGGTCCCTTGTGCTCCTCTCACTAGATGGACCAAATAGTGAGTTCCAGGTATGATAAGCAGATGAGTCAGTGATGACATGTGTCCCCTTCACAGGGTTACATGTGTCACGTGTTAATGGGAACATAGGGTCTACAATCTGCGCAAATCTAAGCGACACATGGCACATCAAACATGGGTCCACGTCACCCTGGGTGACATTAGAACACCACATCACCTCAGACTAACAGGCTTCCAAACCCTCTTGATCTCACAGTCAAGATGCGTCCACGTAGACCCCATGATATACGGCCTATGTAGCTTCGCAACTTTGACGTTCAGGGGTTCCCTGGTGTAATCCTCTCCTTACTCCCAGAGTAGGTCAAGGTCAAATTGACCATGGAGTAGATCCAACAGTCACGAGTGGTCCTCTCGATCAATGGCTCACAACACTTCACAACTCCGACATTCAGAGGTTTTGGGGTTGCAACACCTTAGTTCTCCCAAAGTGGTCAATGTCGGGCTAACTATGACATAGATGTAATGGTTGGGATAGTTCCCAGGCGTCCTCAAATCTACGACCCACATCACTTCATCACTTCGGTGTTTAGGGGTTTCATCGCCTTGGATCATGCTTCCTTCCAGAGTTTCAAACTCTCAAAGTATTAGGTACAAATCAGGGTGACACATGGCATACAAAGATTGGGTGACACATGGCATACATGATGGGGGTCCACATTGCCTTAGGTGATGTTGGTGTGCCACATCAATCCAGGAAGGACAACCTCTAGGGGTTCTTGGCCTTACCTACTTACCAAACCTCATAGAGCTTTGAAGTCTAAAGTTCCTACCAACTGTCTCTTAATACCCGTTAGATCCCATGGTTGAGGTGTGCCCACGTAGATCCATAATCTATGGCTTGCATTAATTCGTAACTCTAGCCTTCAGGGGATCCATGGTATGGCTTCCTCCTTTCTCTCGAAGTGGTCAGTGCTGGGTTGACCTTGGTATAAATCCAATGTCGAGGGTGAATCTTGAAGGATCCCTAGATTTATGACTCTTGTCACTTTGAAACTCCATTGTTCAGGGGGTTTTGTCTACTCCACACTCCTTTCCTCCCGAAGTGGGACTTCACCGAAGTACTTAGCTCTACCCCATCACTAGGTTCGATCTAAGGGTTGGGGGTGTTTCTCCATGGATTCCTAGATCCACTCCCCTCATCAATTCGTGACTCTAGCCTTCGATTATTTTTTAGGGTTGTGAAGCCTATTGTCCTGGAGTTCTGAAGTTAGAAGGACTTAGCTTCTCTCGAGTTTAATGCAATGTTCCCAAACCTTGGTCACATGGGTCCTTCGAACACTCTTGTGGTATAAGTGCTAATTATTTTAGTGGTAGTTGGGTTAAGGGTATGGACAGAAGCCTTCGATCCTACAAAGAGGAGTCTGAAGGAGGCACCCTCATTTCACAGAGTTTGAACTTGTAATTCCTGCAAGAGTAGACTATAGAGATCGGCAGGACTTAAGAATTTCACTAGATCCTACCCTGCCCTTCTTGCAGGTTCAAGTCCCTTGAATCTTCAGCTGTTAAACTAAGGCAAGCAAATGACCCTTCAAAAGCATGAGTTCACAGAGAGATACTACACATATCTTCCTTAATCATTTAATGCATAACTCATTCGTAAACAGACAAATGTATGTATGTATGTATATATATATATATATATATATATATATATATATGCAATTATCATTTCTATTTCAATACACAGGGTATGAAGATACTTATCAGAAAACTAGAGTTCATGAAGCGACTGCTAAAAGGGGTGCCTATTTCCACCCAACCATYGGCACAACCACTCCTGACGAATTTATCGTTGGCCACCCCCGAGCTAGACCATGATGCTCCAAGAGAGATACTCTTTTGTCTTGCTCCTTGATAGTGAGGGACATAGGTTACTCTCCTCCTCCCACCATATCTTGGAAACCAATTTTCTCTGTGCCAAACAAGGATGTTTGCACGAGTAATTCCACAGTCACTCGTCAACCTCATTTATCAGCTTGTAGCAAAAACATTTGTCATGGATTCTTGCACCCAAAATGAGCTTATTTATCTGTTATGCTTCGAACCAGAGAGATACATGTGCTCTCTTCTTTTCTCCAAATCGTTTTCTCCCCTCTGCTTTCTTGGAGATATGCCTCTCCCCCAGATTACTTCCTTTCTTTCCTTTCTCAGCAAGGTTGCGTGGGTCTGAATCCACAACTCGTGGTCAGGTCTGGAAGCCTTATAGATGGGTACCCTTCCCCATATCCTCATTAAATCTTGAGGAGGGCCTTCCAGCCACCATCCTGACTGATAATTCATTTCTGGGTTAGAGGACTGTTGAGAAATTACATCTAGTAAGGTATTGGTTTGGTGAGGGTCATCTCAACCATTCTGGGTTTCCCTCACCATATATATCATCACATCCATGGTCTATCTTGGAAAACCCCTCTTTCAGCAATTAAGCAACACTTATCCATTTTCTATTAATAACAAAAAATACATACATTTACCTTTTTTTTACAAAGGTTCATCAAATCAAACATTCACACATATCTAGTTTGTCATTGTCTCTTGGTCAGTTATAGTTATATTTACAAAATGGGGGAAACATGGGTATTATGATCCCCTCCCCCTTAAAGGAACATCATCCTCGATGTTCTATCTGTCGATGTGCTCTGTATGTATAGAAGTAAAAAAAATGGATATGTGTGTTTCATGGCATCCTCCATTTCCCATGTAGCTTCATCTGGGCCAAAGTGTTTCCATTACACCTTGACCTATGCAATGGTTCTATTCCGGAGTGGGGTCTAATTCCTATTTATCATGCATTGCAGTTCTGGAAGGAATTCTCCCTCTGGTTCCACCTAAATCACAGACCAATCAATAATATGATTAGAATCATGCACATGTTTGTTTAATAATGAGACATGGAAAACATTATGTGTCTTCAATGTGAAACGGAGTGCTAGACTATAGGCTACATGTCCCACTCTATCCAAAATTTCAAAGGGTCCACAATACCAAGGTGATAGCTTGGCACAATCTCCCATCTTCAAAGAGCTTTTCCTGGGGCGAATTTAGAGATACACATGATCCCCTGTTTTGAACTCTCTAGGAGTCCCTTTTTCTATCTGCATAGCTCTTTTGTATATCCTAGGCTATTTTCAGATTCGGTATGATATGAATTACTTGTTGTTCCATATCCTTTAGAATATATGGCCTAATTGTAAATTTTTCTACTGGGTTGTTCCAACTGATTGGAATGTTGCATTGTCTGCCATAGAGGGCTTCAAACAGGCTCATCTTTAATGACTCTTGATAGCCATTGTTATAAGAAAATTCTACCAGTGGTAGGTAGTCTTCCCACTTCATGGGTTTATGCATTATATGCATCCTCAACATGTCTTCTAACACTTGGTTTACCCTCTCTGTCTTCCCATCAATTTGAGGGTGATAGGATGAACTGAATAATAATTTAGTTTCAAATCCAACAAACATAGATTTCCAAAAAATTGAAGTGAACTTCGTATCTCTGTCTGATATGATTTCCTTAGGCATGCCATGTAGCCTAAATATCTCTTTCGTGAAAATGTTGGCAATATCTATTGCCTTCCAGGTCGACTTGACGGGAATGAAGTGAGCATCCTTTCTCAATTTGTTCACAACCACCATAACAACATCATTTTGTTTAGTTGATTTTGGCAATCCTATGATGAAATCCATGGGATGGTTTCCCATTTCCATTCTGGGATTGGTAGGGGCTGCAAAAACCATGTTGGATGTCGGTGTTCTGCATTAACTTGCTAACATTATAGACACTTAGTTAAATAATCAGCTATGTCCTTTTTCAATCCAGGCCAATAAAATAGTTTCTTAGTTTTCGTGATCATTTTTTGATAACCAGGATGACCAGTATATGGTCTTTTGTGTAGTTCATCCATTATGAAACTCTTCAAGTCATCATAATTTGGAATATACAGTCTACCTTTGTAAGTTAGCAGACCATCATTAAACAACTGGTAGCCTTCATACTTCAACCCAGTGGGCTCTCTCTTTAGGTATGATGTCACAGTCATGAAAAATGCATTTGTTTCTGGTGCAGTTTTGACTCTCTCTTTGATGTCTGATTCACTGGTGCTTACAGCTGCCAAGTGGATCACTTTCATATGTCTACTAAGGGAATCAACCACCCTATTCTCCTTTACTTTGATATGTTTGATTTCAAAATCAAACTCACTAAGGAGAGCCATCCACCTAGCTTGTCTAACATTGAGTTTTGGTTGGTCAAACAAATATCTCAACCCACTATGGTCTGTCATAAGCACAAATATTCTACCTAGGAGGTAATGCCTCCACATTTTTAAAGCATGTACTATTGTAGCCAATTCCATATCGTGGGTCACATAGACTTCATGCTCATTCATTTTTTTGGATTTGTAGCAAATCACATGTCCTTCTTGCATAAGGACTCCATCGATCCCTTCCTTGTAGGCATTTGTACACACAAGGAAGTCCTTGTTTAGGTATGAAAAGTTCATCACGGGTACATGGGTTAGAAGGAATTTCAGTTCTTGAAATCTTTCCTCACATTTTGATGTCCAAATGAATTTAACCCCCTTTTTCTGAAGGGAGGCGATTGGGAAACCGATCTTGGAGAATCCTTTTATGAACCTCCTATAGTACCCTACTAGGCCCATGAAAGAGATCTAATGCATACATAAGAAGGTTATAATGATCAAATATGACACATACCATGATACCTCGGACCAATTACCTCATGAAGCAAGAGCCTTTTCTGATGCAACCCCAGGCCGGTAGTGATGGAGGTTGGTACTGCTGACAGGACAAGTCTGGCTGAGAAGGAGAAAAGATGGGCCCTCAAGGGCCATGCTCAAGTCAATCTNCTCTCGTACTCCATGTCTAGGACCATGTGGGCCTCGAGACATGATCTCCTAGTTATCCCTAGATATCGGGGATAGCATCTGGCTCCAACTCGGGGACATGCGCTAACTGCAGAGCGTATGAGAACCTCAGCAATCTCTGGCGTAGACCTGTGACCTGCTCACACTTGACAAAAGGCATCAGCAACAAAAGACGGGGTGGTATTTCCACCCCGTAAAGCAATAGCATATAGTAAATGTGCATACAAGGCAGTAAGTAAATGTGCATATGGGCAGTTATAAGTGCAAAAATAGAAAATATGAAACTCACCTGCACTTACCTATTGGCTGCATGTTGGTGTAGTCAAACAACCAATGTAGCCAGTCCAGCAAAGCTCCCTGATACCTGCCTTTGTGCTTCATCATAAACCAACACAGTGATACATCAAGCACAAACATGTCATGAGTTAGAACATACATC
>ML777678.1:781375-801089 GCA_009831015.1 Picea engelmannii
TTTTATCTTTTACCAGCTGCTTTTACCCCCTGGGCCTTTAGCCCCTTCTTCCCACAAGACAAGATGTACCCGGGATGGTCATCCTAATGGCTAGACTAGGGGAATGGGATAGATGAATGGGGTTTTAAAATGAAAAAGTGATATATGAGGGGAGCGGACGATGGTTCTTCAAACCCCCTTTGGTGGCTAACCAAAACCATGAATACCAACTTGCTAAGCTACCCAATCAATCACCCCAACAGTGGTCAAGTAGATTAGTGTAAGATCCAAGCAGTTATCTGAAATGAAAGAGATCTAATGCATACATAAGAAGGTTATAATGATCAAATGTGACACATACCATGATACCTCGGACCAATTACCTCATGGAGCAAGAGCCTTTTCTGATGCAAGGCCAGGCCGGTAGTGATGGAGGCTGGTACTGCTGGCAGGACAAGAAGATAAGATGGGCCCTCAAGGGCCATGCTCAAGTCAATCTTCTCTCGTACTCCATGTCTAGGACCATGTGGGCCTTGAGACATGATCTCCTAGTTATCCCTAGATATCGGGGATAACAGGAGGTAGACCTAGCACCTCTTCTGGGAATACATATTTATATTCTCTTAATATGGGATGGTCCTCTAGGCTGGTTTTGTTGTTCTCAGCATATTTTAGCACTTGTATTGCATACAACGGACATCCCTTTATGCAATATATCTTCACTTGGAGGGATGATATTTTTCTCACTGAGACAAGATTTTGAAACCCTTGTAGGGTTATCTTTCTCCCTTCTCCATCTTCACACTCCAAAGTTTTATTGTAATAGCCCAACTTGGTTTTATGGGCAGCCAACTAGTCCATGCCAATAAGTAGGTCATAATATCCTAAAGGAAGCATGTTTAGGGTTGCTTGGGTGGGTAATCCATTCATAATTAATTGGCATGCTGGTATGACCTCTGTTACTTTTCTTTTGGTTCCAGTGGAAAGTTGTACCAGCCATGATTTAACATGTTTAACTTGCTACACTTTACATTTCTCAACAGTTTGAGGGGAAACATAACTCAAATTAGAACCAGGGTCAGTTAAAATGGAAACATGATGGTTGGAAATCATACTTTCCATCTCCACCACTGAAGCTTGGTGGTCAGCTTGTCTATTATCCAAGGATGCATAAATTTGTGGCATGATCCTAGCCACATCATTGACTGTGGTAGCCTCTTGGACGTTGTAGACCCTCCTATTGTTCTGTTTCCTATGTGGATAGTCCCTCAGCAGATGTTCTTCTCCACAACCCCAACATTTCAACAATTCTCTCTTTGTGTTATCAATCTTACTTAGGGTTGCTCCGAATGGTTTATTTCCACTATGGGGTGGAAATTTTTGTTGATGCACACTTCTAGTAAGAAGGCTCATCCTAGAGATTTTTCTATGGTCCTTAAATATTGAGGATTTAAATCCCTTTTTCTTGAATCCTAAACTACTTTTCTTCTTCCAATCCTTGTGCGGTTTTGTCTTGTTCTTGAACTACTCATAGCAATACCTTGCCTTCCGGATAGTATTTTCTAAGGTCTTTGGCTCATCAAACTCAATTATGTCCCAGTAGGACTAAGGTAATCCACTAATAAATCATTGAAACTTTACTTTTTCATCCTTTATGTAGGGCACATACCTCATTAGCTCAAGAAATTTGTTGATATATTCATCTATGGTGAGTTTTCCCAACTTGAGTTCATAGAACTCCTTGGTCTTCGCATGAAAGTACTTTTCTGACAGATACTTCTTCTTGAAGTATTTCTCAAATTTTTTCCATGAAAAGTCCTTCTCATGTATTCCCTTCACATTCCTAAGGTATTCCCACCAAATGGAAGCTTTCACGTTCAGGTTGAAAATGGTTGTCTGAGCCTTTAAGTTTTCAGAGTAGTCATGGACTCTGAAATACTTCTTCAAGTCGAGTAGCCAAACTTTTGCTTCTTGCCCCTTCTTAATCTCTCCATCGAAGGTGGGCGGTTTGGATTTCTTTAAATATTCAGGGTCATAACTCTTGAAATGTTTCCTCTTCTTTCTTCTCATCTGGTAATGGGAACTAGTTTTTCCACTAGAATATTCCTTGGAGTTGTCAGTGTCCTCACTAGAGGAATCTCCTGGTGAGTGTCTCTTGGCTCCATGTTTGGCCTTCCTTGAGGTGCTCCTCCTAGTGTGCCCACTTTTAGGTCCATGATTTTGTATCTCAAGGGGACTTGGGGTTTTCTTAATGTATGTCCACATGACTGATAGTTGGACCATGTTGCAGTTTCCTTTGTATATCTGATAGAATTTTTAGTAAGACTACATTAATTTTAGTATGCTTTTCCTGTTCTTTTATTAGCCTTTCATTGCCAGCCTTACAACTCTGCAATTCTACCATGAGGCTTCTTACAGTTTCGACCAAATCTGGAGGGGTTTCCACCACCCTCCTCTCATCAAATTCTTCCTCTCTATTGTGAGAGATTTCCCCCAACTCATGGTGTGTCACCATCCTTTACGCTATGGTTTTTCCTACTGTCCACTAATTTCTTAAGTGATGATAAAACATTTTTGTTAGTTAATGATCTACTTATTCATGAACAACACATATCATTGCAAAATAAAGTCAACTTCTTTATTCAGAAACATTAATAACATACAGTGCATATCTCCAAAACATCTATCAACAGTAGAAGGTTTCATTCCTCTCTTTAGTAGAGGTTCAGACAAGTTTCTTATAGAAGGGGGTAAGGTAGGGTGTTATCCCTTAAATTTATTTAATAATATTGTTATGTGACTCATGCATGAGCCCAAGCAGGCCAAGTGTTGTTTCCATGCTCTGATACCACTTTGTAACAAACCAGACCCCTTAAGTACCTTTTTAAGGGATGTGGAATCATAATTTTTGTTTTACTTAACTATCTCAAATCCAAACTCCAAGGTCTCCATCAGCTTATGCTCGCCTTTAGATTTCTAATGATTGTTACAAGGCTCTAATTTGACCTTTGGTTGACACATTATGACCTCCCAAAGTTCTTTTGGTGTTCATTGGTTGAGGGCCATGTGGCATCCATGTGGCTCCATCTCATTCATACTACCCTCAAGCTCCTACATCCCCAGTGGAATTCCATCCACCATCTAATCCACCCATGGGATTTGATCTTCATTCAACACATAAGCTGTAGGAGAGTGTGGCGTTCGACACTTCAGCATTGGATGCCTCTTTTCCTTTCCGAATGCAAATCCTCTGGAGTACCAATTTCATGGACTTCTGAAATGTTGTCGTGTAGCTTCGACCTTCAGCCCTTTTGGAGCATACCTTCTAACGTCTCGAGTCTCCTGGAGTTCCGAAATTCAAAATGTTGCCACGTATCCCTGACCTTCGGCCCTTTCAACATATCCTCGATGCCACACTACAAACCTCCAAAGTATTGAAGTCCCGGACTCCCGAAGGGCCCACTCTTGCACGTTGATTCATACAAGATACGAGGGAAAATACAGGTGGGTCCTTCGTGTTCCTTCCACCATATGGACCAAAGAGTGAGTGATAGGTATGATAAGAGGATGAGGCAGTGATTAAACATGGCCCCTTAAGAGGGTGACACGTGTCACGTTTTAATGGGCGCATAGGGTCTGCACTCTGCGTAAATCTAAGCGACACGTGGCACGTCAAACTTGGGTCTACGTCACCCTGGGTGACGTCAGCACACCATGTCACCTTGGACTGACAACCTTCCAAACCTTTCTGATCTCATGGTCAAGATGTGTCCACGTAGACCCTAGGATCTATGGCCTTCGTAGCTTTGAAACTTCAGCATTCGAGGGTTTCCTGGTGTAATCCTCTCCTTACTCCCAAAGTAGGTCAAGCCAAAATTGACCATGGAATAGATCCAACAGTCACGAGTGGTCCCAAAGCTCCTCTAGATCAATCGCTCACAACACTTTTCAACTCCGACGTTCGAAGGTTTTGGGGTTGAAACACCTTAGTTCTCCCAAAGCGGTCAACGTTGGGATGCGTACAGCATAGATCTAACGGTTGGGATAGTTTTCAGGTGAACTCAAATATACAACTCACGTTGCTTCGTAACTTTGACATTTGTGGGTGTCATCACCTTGGATCATGCTTCCTTTCGAATTTATGAACTCTCGAAGTCTCGGGTATAAATCAGGATGACACATGGCATATAGGACAGGGGTGACACATGGAATATAGGATAGGGGTGACATGTGGCATATAGGACAGGGATCCATGTCACCTTAGGTGACGTCGGCATGCCACGTCAATACGAGACTGACAGACTCTAGGGGTTCCTTGCCTTACCTACTTTCCAAACCTCCTGAAGCTTCGAAGTTCAAAGTTCCAACCATTTGTCTCTCAATACCCGTTAGATCCCATGGTCGAGGTGTGTCCACGTAGATCCATAATCTACGACTTACATTAATTTGTAACTCCAACCTTCAGGGGATCCATCATATGGCTTCCTCCTTTTTTCCCGAAGTGATCAACGTTGGGATGACCTTGGTATAAATTCAATGGCCAGGGTGGATCCCGAAGGATCCCTACATCTATGACTCTTGTGACTTTGTAGCTCCGGTGTTTGAGGGGTTCTACCTGCTCCACACTCCTTTCCTCCCAGAGTGGGACTTAGCCAAAGTACTCTGAATTCCTGGAGTTATGAAGATAGAATGACTTAGCTTCTCTCGGGTTTAATGTGAAGTTCCCAAACCTTGGTCACATGGGTCCTTCGAAGACTCTTGTGGGATACACGCTAATTCTTTTAGCCATAGCTGGGTTAAGGATATGGACAGGAGCCTTCGGTCCTACAGAGAGGAGTCTAAAAGAGGCACCCTCATTTCACAGAGTTTGAACTTGTAATTCCTACAATGGTAGACTCTAGAGATCGGTAGGACTTAAGCATTTCACTAGATCCTACCCCACCCTTCGTGTAGGTTCAATTCCCTCAACTCTTCAGTTGATAAACTAAGGCAAGCATACGACCCTTCAAAAGCATGAGTTCAAGAAGATATACTACACATATCTTCTTTAATCATTCAATACATATCTCATTTGTAAACAGACAAATGTATATATATATGCAATTATCATTTCTATTTCAATACACAGGGTATGAAGATACTTATCAAAAAACCAAAGTTTGTGAAGTGACTGCTAAAAGGGGTGCATGTTTCCACCCAACCATAGGCACAACCACTCCTGATGGATTTACCACTAGCCACCCCTGAGCTAGACCATGATGCTCTGAGAGAGATACCCTTTCGTCTTGCTCAACTACAGTAAGGGATGAAGGTTACTCTCCTCCTCCCACTAGATCTTGGCAACCTGTTTTTTATGTGCCAAGCAAGGAGGTCTACACAAGTACTTCCACAACCACTCATTAGCATGGTTTATTAGCTTGTAACAAAAACCCTGCTCATAGATTCTTACACCTAGAACGAGCTTATTTCTTTGTTCTGTTTTGAACAAGAGAACTATTGGTGCTCTCTTCTCTTCTCCAGATCGTTTTCTCCCCTCTTCTTTCTTGCAGATCTGCCTCTCCCCCGAATTAATTCATTTATTTCCTTTCTCAACAATGTTGCGTGAGTCTGAATCCCCAACTCATGGTCAGTTCTGGAAGCCTTACATATGGGTACCCTACCCTATCTCCTCATTAACTCTTGAGGAGGGCGTTCCAACCTCCAGCTTGACTGGTAATTCATTTATGGGTCAGAGGATTGTTGAACAATTACATCAATTAAGGTACTGGTTTGGTGAGGGTCATCTCAACCATTCCTAGTTTCCCTCACAATCTCTCTCATCACATCCATTTTCTATCTTGGAAAACTCCCCTTTCAGCAGTTAAGAAACACTTATCCATATTCTATTAGAAACAAAAAAATACATACATTGACCTTTTTTTGCAAAGGTTCATCAAATCAAACATTCACACATATCTAGTATGCCATAGTCTCTTGGCCAGTTATACTTATATTTACAAACTAGGGGAAACAAGGGGTATTATAGACCAGCATTAACTTCAATTTTTGGTGCTTCGGGTATTTTAGCTGGTAGAAGAAGCTGGATATCCCTGAAGGATGTTCTCTGGGAGTGACGTTGTTTGTTGACGTCACTATTGACGTGGCACTAGCTAAGTGGATGTCATGTGTCACCCTGATTTGTGACTTTTACGGTCATTATGTGCCATATTGACCTTGACACTTGTCACCATTAGATTGGACCACATGTCATATTCGTCTTTTGCCACATGTCTTACTTCATGACTTCGATACTTAGTGACTTCATGAGTTTTAGCACTTTTGTATTATCCTTCGATTATTTCCGAAGTGCTGAATAGATGTACCACCATATATTTTCAACTTATCTTGATCCTATGGCCTTCGTTTAATCTGGAACTCCAGGGTTTGATATTTCTTGATTTATTTGAGTTGTTTGTCATCGGAGTAGGTCAAGGCCAGAGTTGACCACCTTATTCCTTGGCATGCTCAAAATAGATCAATGGTTGATGGGATTTCCTATTCTTCCTCTGATTCGACGGTTGACGAGGGTTCATGACTTTGGGGCTTCGACCTTCAAATAAATTTACCTTTTCTAAACTCCTTTTTACTGGAGTGGTCGGCGTCGACGTTTACCGAAGTTTATGACTTTGGGACTTCGGCCTTCGGGTAAATTATCATGTTCTATACTCCTTTTTTTCAGAGTGGTCAGCGCCAGAGTTGACCACCTAATCAATGGCTCATGTTGCTCCTTAGGAGATCTTAGATATATGCTCTACATGAGTTATTTTAATCTGAGACTCCATGATTATGTGGCTTATACTGTCCTTCCACTAAACTCGATCGGATGGTCGAGAATTCATCCGAAGTCCCTCCTTGATCTAATGACTAGAGAGATCATATGAGGCTCCTGCTTCATATCTGACAGTTGAGATTTAATCATTCCCAACCTCTGACTTCACCTCGATCTAACGATATTGGATTGTCCTAAGATAAGAATGAAGGACTCATCTGCGTCATCTCTTCTGAGCTTTGATTAATGTTCTTCCTTCTGAGTTTTGGGTTTGTACTGGATTCTTCTGCACCATGTTGACATCAATGACAATATCATACCATTGTGTCCAACAGGTTGTTGGTCCCCCATAACTGTTGGAGTTACTTCACACACACCTAGGATTTCCTTTTCCTAAGTTTTTTCCTTGTTTATTATTCATAATTAGTCATTATCTAGTCTCCTATATTTTAGGAGAGAATATTCCACCTGGAGAATATTCTCTTTCACTTGACACTTCAGTTTGACTAGTTGAGTTGAGTTTAGATGTTGCATTGGTTTTGTCACCATGCAACATTGGGATCATCACCAGCTAATGCGCACTTTCCTTGGGATCATCACCAGACTGGTGCATTACCCTTGATTCCCTGATCTACTCCTCACTTCTCTTTGTTTAGTCAGTTAAATGAAGACTAGTTGACTAGTTAACTCAGCTAGGTGGAAGTTCACTCACGTAACTGCCTAAGAGACTAGAATAGTTAAAAGTTCACTCCCATAACTATTGGTGTGTGTTCAAATCACTCTAGACCACCACTATGGCACATTGGTTCTCCTCAAGTACGCACTCATTGAGTTATACAGAGTATATCATGTGTAAATTATTCATTATTCATAACAGTTAATGAGAATTCTTCTATTCTTTCTCTCCTTCTTCTTATTTCTCAAATTCTCTCTGCAAATGTGTGTATGATTGTTTATCTAGATCTATTATGTGCAGGCTCAACACATTTACATGGTATCAGAGCCGACGGACTACTAAGCAAAAGCTACACCAAAAAATTTTGTAGGTACAAAAGATTGAAGACAGCGGAAAGATGGATTTCCAAAAAGAATTCATTCTTACACCTTACAACTACTTTGCATGGAAGGAGAGGATAATGATTCATATTCTAACCAGCGGATTGTATAGGTTAACCTTGAATATAGATACAGAACTGGCATCAGCCATAGAAAAATTCAAGTACTTAAATCGCATGGATGAGGCACTCGGAAGAATTTGCAGTCTCATTTCTCTCGATCTCATTTTTCACATATCTTCATGTAAGACTCCCAATGAAGCCCGGACCACCTTGAAAGGGATCTTTGGAAAATAGGATGATATGAGGGGACACATGGTGGAGGTGGAACTGCTCACATTGGATCCAAAAAGCTTCGACAATATCCAAGATTTATTTACAAAATTCAAGGATTTATTGTCACAACTCAAAGCTTGTGGGGTTGATAAATTGAAGGAGGAGAAACAAATGGTTCTCACCATTCTCTCAAAAATTGGTCCTGAATTATCTGTATTCCTATCCACATTCCATTCTGTCAGATTCGCCTCTGGAGCCACCTAGAAGATGCCTTCTCTTGAGGACTTTATCGAATCCCTGACACAAGAGCAAACCAAGCTTATCAACATGGGCACAATCAAAGGCCCAAGAGCGCATGCACTCACTGTGCAATATGGAAACCACAAATATCATAAATCTAAAGATAAATATAAATGGAAATCTCATGCACATCCAAAGAAGGAAGGGTACACAAAACCCTTCATCAATGCCTCCGGGTCCAAAGGGGAAAAGGGGAGAAATGAATGTACTGTCACAAAGGATTTCATTCGGAATCTACATGCATGCAAAAAAAAATAGATATGATATCTCAAATACTTCATCAAAACAACCTTGGAGATCTCATCCCCGAGGGTGCCAAGAAGAAGAAGCCAAAAGATCTGAATTCCAAGAAAGGCAATTCTATCCATGCATTGATTGTCATCAACTCGTCTCTCGATGCTTGGATCATAGATTCAGGAGCATCACATCACATGGATGCCTCAAAAGTAGTATATTCTCTTTGGATGCATGCAAAGGTACTCCTATTTTGATGGGGTACAAATCTTCTATCGAAGTCACCAGCAAAGGAAGGATTAAACTCACCAACGGAAGCTTCGAGAATGTGTTGCATGTTCCCAAAAACAATTTCAACCTTCTCTCCATGTATCAGATGACGAATTCTGGCACCGGAAATAAAGTCATATTCACACCAAATTATGTGGACATATACTTCCGGCAAACCAACTCCAAGGTTTCTACCAGTGAGGTAAATCATCAATCTAGATTGTATAAATTTTTTGAATTCATTGAAACTTATTCTTCTTTATTGCTTACTCATGCAGATGAAAGTAGTAGGATATGGCATGAAAGGTTTGTACATTTGAATTTCAGATACATGCAATAGCTTAGCAAGAAAATATTGGTTGATGGTCTACCAGATATCCATTTCTCCAAGGGAGTATGTGAGGGATGTGTTCTCGGAAAACACCCTCAAAAGAAATTCAACAAAGGAAAGTCTCAGTGAGCTTTTGCACCTTTAGATTTGATCCACAATGACCTTATGGGTCCTTTTCCACATCCATCCATCAACAAAGCAAAGTTTGTTCTCATTTTTGTTGATGATTTCTCACGTTTTACATGGATCTACTTTCTCAGGAAAAAAATTGAGGTCTTTCAACACCTCAAAGATTTCAAAGCCTTGGTTGAGACACAGTCCGGAAAGAAGATCAAAGTCCTACAAACTGATAATGGGGGAGAGTATGTAAATCATGAGATCTATAATATTTACCATGAGGCAGGGATTCAGTTGCAGCACATAGTTCCCTATACTCCGCAACAAAACGGAGTTGTTGAGCGGAAAAATAGAACTCTAAAGGGGATGACATCTTGCATGTTGCATGCAAAGTCACTACCACAAAGACTATGGGACGAAGCACTTAATTGTGAAGCATACATCCAAAATGGATCTCCCCATAGATCTGTCAAGGATAAGACCCCCTACGAGGCTTGGAGCAGCCTCAAACCGGAAGTGACCCACTTTCGAATTTTTGGCTCACGTGCATGTGCCTGGATTCCCTCTGAAAAGAGGAAGGCACTTGATCCACAGAGCACTGAGTGTATTTTTGTTGGATACCTCGACGGTGTGAAGGGATATAGGATTATTGATCTTTCCTTGGATCGGCTCATCATTGAGCGAAGTGTACAATTCGAGGAAAGTGTCTTGCATGTACCTCAGCAGCTGCATGCAGACACCTTCATTCTTCCACCTGTCTGAGATGATGACCATACACATGTTGACTCTTCTTTAGATGAGAGTTTTGATTTAGAGGACTTGGATAATTCAGATTCAGAGTCAGTACTGTCAGATGTAGATTCATAGCATCCAGATCCAATTGCAGAGCCAGAGAAGAGGCCCAAGTGGGCACAGACTACTCTTCAGGATGCAGGGGATCTTTTTGGTGATCCAGTCGATACTAGGAGGACTCGATCTAATTTGGAGGAGCCTCCTGTTGCACTCATTGTCACTGAAACATTGTCCTCTAGGCATCTTTTCTTGGTTTAGTCTTTAGATCCACAGTATTATGGCGAAGCTTCTAGAAATCCCTTTTGGGAATCCCCCATTCAGGAGGAGTACAACTCCCTCCTTGAGAAACGGACTTGGGATATGGTTGCCCTTCCTTCTAGGAGGAAACTTGTCAGATACAGATGGGTCTACAGGACCAAGAGCGTAGTGGATGGACAGATTAGCAAATACAAATCCAAGCTTGTTGCCAAAGGCTTTCAGCAAATTCATGGTGTTGACTATGATGAGACCTTCCCTCCAGTAGAAAATATGGATTCAATATGATTGGCACTTGCCATTACGGTAGCCAAAGGATGGGAATTCCACCAGATGGATGTGAAGAATGCATTTTTTCATGGTGATCTCTATGAGGAGATCTACATGGAGCAACCCTAGGTATTTATGCAGGACTCATCTTTGGTCTGTCGACTGAAGAAGTCACTTTATGGCCTCAAGAAGGCTTTGAGGGCATGGTATGCCAAGATGGACTCCTACCTATTGTCATAGAACTTTGTATGATGTAAATCAGACCCAAATGTTTACATGCTCAGGAAGACTGATTCACTTCTACTCTTAGTTTTCTACATTGATGATTTGTTGACCATCGATTGATCGACTTTAGTGATTGTTGCAGTCAAGAGGATTCTACATGACAAGTTTTTTATGACGAACATGGGTCCGCTACACTTATTCCTTGGACTCGAGATCAGTCAGGATGCATCAGGCATCAAACTATCTTAGGCCAAGTATGCACGAGATCTCCTTAAGAGATTTCACATGACAGACTGCAAGTCTGCTCTAACACCTTTCTTATCAGGAGTCAAACTTGAGAATGGTGGGGAGACTCCACTGGTTGACAGCACATTGTACAAACAACTTGTGGGGAGCTTGTTGTATCTCACACACTCTAGACCAGACCTCTCCTATGCAGTTGGTGCATTTTTCAGGTTCATGCAGGAGCTACATGAGCTACATTAGAAGGTTGCAAAGCATATCCTTCGATACGTACAAGGCACCATCACCTTTGGGATTCATTATGCAACAGAATCTACATTAGATCTCATCGGGTTTACTAATTCCGATTGGGCTGGCAATAACACTGATCGCAATTTCACATATGGTTACCCACTCAGTCTTGGTTCCGAGCCTATCTTTTGGTCGAGAAAGAAGCAAGTCGTCATTTATATATCTTCAGCCGAGGCAGAGTACAGAGGGGTAGTTAACATAGCCATTCAAGCTATGTGTCTAAAACATTTTCTCACTAAGTTGGGCATTTAATTTCATCGGTCGATCGTCATCTAGTGTGGCAACCAGAGCACTATGAAGTTCTGTAGAGATCTAGTTCAAAAGCAGCAGACAAAGCACATTGAGATCCATATGCAATACATCTGGGACTTAGTACACGAGGGGATCATCGACTTACAGTTTTGTCCTTCAGCAGAACATACGACAAACATCTTCACCAAGACCTTCACTGAGCAGAAGTTCCATTCTCTATGAAGTCGTCTTGGAGTGAAGGACACAGTTGCCTAGAAACTGTAGTTCTTATTTTTACATACATTATACCTTGAGGGGGTGTTTTTCCCATGATTTTTTCCCTCTTTCCTCACTTTATTTCAGTGTATCTTTTGTATTTGGGTACCTAACATGGCCTCATTGTCGAGACCCATTCTTTATTTTCACCATAGCGATGTTTAGGGGGGGTGTTGGAGTTACTTCACACACACCTAGGATTTCCTTTTCCTACAGTTTTTCCTTGTTTATTAGTCATAATTAGTCATTATCCAGTCTCCTATATTTTAGGGGAGAATATTCTCGTTCAATTGACAATTCAGTTTGACTAGTTGAGTTGAGTTTAGATGTTGCATTGGTTTTGTCACCATGCAACATTGGGATCATCACCAGCTAATGTGCACTTGTCTTGGGATCATCACTAGACTAGCACATTACCCTTTATTCCATGATCTACTCCTCACTACTCTTTGTTCAGTCAGTTATTGAAGACTAGTTGACTAGTTAACTCAGCTAGGTGGCAGTTCACACCCGTAACTGCCTGAGAGACTAAACTAGGTGGCAGCTCACTCCCGTAACTATTGGTGTGTGTCCAGATCACTCTAGACCACCACTATGGTGCATTGGTTCTCCTCCATTGCACACTCATTGAGTTATGCATAGTATATCATGTGTAAATTATTCATTATTCATAACGGTTAATGAGAATTCTTCTATTCTTTCTCTCCTTCTTCTTCTTTCTCAAATTCTCTCTACAAATGTTTGTATTATTGTTTAGCTAGATCTATTCTATGTAGGTTAAACACATTTACAATAACCATGTTTATGCCTTGACACCCATTTCCAATGCACAAAACCTACTCATGGCACCTATATCCCACTCAAAGGTCATATATCCCCTAGAAAGTTCTAGTGTATTGGTTCAATTAGTTGTTTAAGTCTCTTGATCTTAAGAAGCTTCAATAAGATCGTAAGGAATTTTTTATTATTATTTGATGATGGTAAAGGTCCCATGACCCATCCATGGTCTTGTGTGGAGGTCTAAGGACACATTCATGGAACTTAACCCTGAGAAGCTATGTTTATGGCCCAAGGTTGTTGTTTCCCTCCCATGACCATAGTCATAACCATGATAGAGACCTAAATACCCATCCATAGTGTGAAAATTATCGTAATGGCACCCCTAGTGAGGACTCATGTGATAGTTTCTAGGTGTTGTTCATGGAATTTGAGCTTGAGAATGTTCAATTAGGCCTTAAGACCCTTGCTTCCACCATTGACCATATTTAGGTGTTAAGACCCATTCTAGTGCACTAAATCTACTCATGGAACCTGTATACCACTTAAAGGCTTGCAAATAATCCCTACAAAGGACTCATGTGTTGGTTCAAGGACTCATTTAAGATTCTTGATCTTGTGAAGATTCAATAATATCCTAAGGCACTTGTTTTCCTTCCTCAACCATGGTCAAGGCTTCACAATCCATCCTCAGTTCACAAAACCTCCTAATGGAATCCATATACGAATCTGATGCTAAACACCCCCTAGAGAGGGATTTGTTTGTGGTTTGTAGGTGTTTTTCATGGTGATTGAACATTAAAATTGAGATTTAGGTCCTAAATCCTAATTTTTTTTCCTCCCCTAACTATGGTGATTGATATTGAGAAGGTTCATTTGGGGATTAAGCCCTCCCNCCCCCCCCCCCCCCCCCAAACCATATTTAAGTCTAAATACCCATTTCTAGTGCACATAACCTACTCATGGCACATGTATACCGCTTTGATGCAAAGGAACCCCAACCATGTCTCCAAGAAAAATTATCAGTGTGGGCCTAGGAATATGTTTATAGTGCAAATTAAAAGCCATTGATTTTAGATTCGGAAGAATGATTTGGGCCAAGAGGACCACTATTGGTGTGCCGATCCTTTTAATAAGTTCCATATCCCCATTCTTGGACCACATATTCCATATAAAGAGCCTTCTTTGTTACAAGTTCAACATTTGAATGGTTGTAAAACATGTGCATGTTAAAAACATGCATGTGTTAATAATGCACACACACTTTTATTGTAATAAAACAAGAAAGGAACAAATCACAACTTAATTGTCCATAAGAAACAAATTCAACTCTACACAAGCAAAGGCATTTCCCGAGAAACAATAATGATCTAGATTTTATGAGAAGAACGAAATGAATACAGATTATTAACAGGTGCTTAACACAAAATAACAGAGATACAGTAAAATTGGTTTTCTATTCAATAATGAAATAAGATGAAACTGTAAAATGCAGCGGAAACAAGCTTGTTGGAATGGTGGCGACTTATCTCTGAGAAGAGATGTGACGGTTACTTGCATTCGCAAGAAGAAAATTACAATGAGGCTCTGAAGACATTTTTACAATAAACAAGAATGCCAAAAACCCTAGACATCCAAAAACCTAACCCTAGGAGATGAAGCACCAAAAGTCATGTGGGGCCCGTTTGGGTAAGTTAGTACATCAACTTCCCGGGGTCGTAACTTTTGCATACGATCTCCGTTTTAGGCGTGCTATAGCCCGTTGGAAAGGTATCTTCGAGGAGATTCATTTTGAGGGATAAATCATGCCTTGGGCTATCATTGAGAAGCTAAATCCTGAAAAAACTTCATTTAGGCCCTCAAAATGGCCCCGGAAGTTAAAACTGCTAAAAATAGTAAATTAACAAAATTGTTAGAAAATTGTTTTGAGCCAGTTGGAAAAGGTGGGTGGCCACCAATATCCATATGGATCAATCCTACCTCCTTAGGAATAAATGGTCTCCATTGCGTTGAGGTCCCCCATTAGATGAGGAAATTTCTATTGAATTTGGCCCTGGGTGAGCCACTTGCCTTGGTGCAGGAGCTGCCCTGCTTTGACGACTCAATAAAGTTGGATCCTTTGTTGTCGAGTGACCTTGATATGTGTGTCCACAATATGATCATTGGATTCTTGTTGTATTCAGTCGGGATTGAGCTCTATTGGTGTCAGTTGTTCTGCTACTTCTGAGGTGTCCAATAATTGTGGGAAATAAGGGCGAAGGAGATCCACGTTGAACACTGGGTAGGGCAAGGAAAGGAGGAATGTTGAGCTCAAAAGCATTATCCCGCATGGACTTGGTGATAGTGTATGACCCATAACGGAGTGGGCGAAGCTTCCGATGGGGGCTTGTAAGGCGTTCTTTCTGCAAGTGCAACCAAACTTTGTCGCCCACCTAGAACTTTTGTGGCACCCGATGTTGATCATGGCATTGTTTGTACTTGTCATTGGACTTATGTAGGATATCCTGAACCTCCTGGTGGATGTTCTAGATCCGCTTAATGAACCGGGTGGCTTTTTCATCTTCAGTTGGAGCAGGAGATGATTCGGTCGAGGTGACTGCAAGGGGAAGTACAACATCTATGGGACCCAATGGTTGGAATCCCAACCCCACCTGAAAGGGGTTGTGGCTAGTTGATCTATGTAGGGCTCGATTGTAGCTATGTTGGACATAGGGAAGGCTCTCATCCCATGTGCAAGGATGCTTTGAAATATACATGCGAAGGATATGCACAATCATTCGATTTACAACCTCGGTTTGGCCATCTGTCTGGGGGTGGAAGGTCGTGGATTTGGTGAGCTTGGTGTCCAGCAGTGACCAGAGGCTCAACCAGAATGTGCTAAGAAATATACTGTCTCGATCTAAGACAATGTTTTGTGGGATTCCAAAATGTACCCAGACTCGTTCAAAGAAGAGCTTGGCAGTGGCCTCTGTTGTGATGCTCTTCTTGCAAGCAACCAGAATCGCCATCTTAGAAAAGCAATCAACAACCACAAAAACACAGTCATTTCCCCGCTTGGTGGATGGGAAGCCTGACATGTAATCCATTGAGATGGATTCCCATGGCCTATCAGGAGTAGGAAGAGGGGTGTACAAGCCCTGTTTCTCAGTGGTCGGTTTGGTAATAGCACTGGCAGTGCAGGACCTGATATACTTGTTGACCTCTTGTCGAAGTTTTGGCCAGTAGAAATATTTCTATAGCATCGCCATTGTATTTTAGACGTTGAAGTGTCATGCCACCCAACTGTACTAGGCTTCCTAGATCAGCTTCGCTCGCTCACTTGATGGAACATAGATATGGCCCAGACGACACAACAACCCATCCTGAAGATGGAAATTATTGACAATTGTGTTTGCACCCAACATTTAGTAGGTGGTGGCAAAGTCAGGGTCTATCTCATAGAGTTGGGGCCATCCAGATGTCTTATGGCCCCAAGAGTCAATCACCATGGTGAGTGTCACGACTGGTGGTCTGTTGAGGCAATTGGCGACGTGATTGGTGCTTACTGTTTTATACTTGATGTTGAGGTGGAATTGCTGCAAGTATGTGGACCACTTTTGATGGTGAACATTATGTAATTTTCCTTGTGTCTGCATGAACTGCAGTGGCTTATGATCAGTGTGGATGATTGTCTCCTTCCCAAGAATGCAATGTCTCCACTGGCGGTAGGCTTGCACAATGGAGTACATTTATTTGTCATAAGTAGGGTACTTACAGACAGTATCTGATAGTGTCTCGCTATGATAGGCCATAGGGTGGTCGTGCTGAGTGAGAACAGCACCCACATCATAGTATGAAGCATATGTCTCGATCTCAAAGGGATGTTGCAGGTCTGGTAGTGAAAGTATCGGGGCTGAGCACAAGCTCTGATTCAAATCATCAAACGCTTCTTGTTGGGACCGACCCCACGCAAATTTTTCCTTACCACCACCCCTGTTTATTTGGCTAAGGGCCCATGCAATATGGGAGAATCCCAACATGAACCTACGGTAGAAATTGGCAAGGCCCAAGAAGCTCTGAAGCTCAGTGAGTGTTGTAGGGGCCGGCCAGTCACGGATGACTTGGATCTTGGTTGGATCCACATGTACGCCATGTTGATCAATGATGTAGCCCAGGTAATGGACCCTTTCCATGCTGAAGGAGCATTTTTCCAAGTTGGCGTATAGCTTGTGTTCTCGCAGGGTGTGCAGAACCTATTGAATATGCTGCAAGTGTTCGGCCCAAGTCTTACTGTAAATTGGAATGTCATCCAGATACACCACTACAAAAGTATTGGTGAATGGTCACGGGATATCATATATCATCCTCATGAAAGTGGTTGGAGCATTTTTCAAACCAAAGGGCATGACCAACCATTCAAAAAGGCCTTCCTTTGACTTGAAGGAAGTCTTCCATACATCTGTTTATTCTATCGGGACCAGGTGGTAGACAGACTTCAAATCAATCTTACTGAATTATTTGGCCCCCGTGAGTTGATCAAGGAGGTCATCGATTCGGGGAATCAGGTATCAGTTTCTGACTATGATTTTATTCAGATCCCATTAATTAATACAGAGTCGCCAGGTTCCATCTTTCTTCTGTACCAGCATGATTGGGCTCCCACAAGGTGATGAGTTGGGGCAGATGTGCCCCTTGTGGAGCAGTTCTTGGATCTATCACTTGATCTCCTCATTCTCTAACAAGGAGCGATGATAGACTATCCCATTAGGAAGCGGTGCGCCGAGGGTTAGATCAATGGGGTGCTTGACCTGGTAGTGTAGAGGTACCCCTGTAGGTGAGGAGAAGATATCTGAGTATTCTTCCACGACCTTATCTACTTGCTTCTGCTGTGTGGAGAGGTTGTCCAACGAGACCCTGGATGTGGCTATGATCTTTTTCTTATTCTGAGAGAGAATCATTAAGAAGACAAACTTCCCCATCTAAGAGATGACCTTCCTGCATTGCTTAGCAGAGATCAAGGAAATATCACTAGGTGGGACTGCCTCGGGTATCCTGTACAATTTCCTGTTCAAAGTAATAATAACACTACGAGGCCTAGACTCATATACAACATGACATTTCCATAAAGAATCTTGGCCCAAAATAACATCACAAACTTTGAGAGGAGCAACATCACACAATACCTCATCTTTGAAGGGATTGATGTCGTACGACAGTCGGCACTGTTGGCTGATGCGGAGGTTGATTCCTTGGTGGAGCCATCCAATGGTGTAGGGTTGTGGGTGCAATGTTGTTGGCAAGGCCAGCCACTTGACAACCTCTGCTAAGATGAGCTTCTTCTGGCTACCTCTATCAACAATGAAGTGTAGTTGCATGCCTTTTACCCACATCTGTGAATGGAAGAGGTGCTCTCCTTCTTCTGGGTCGTTTGGTTCACCAGGCTGGAGCTTGGTGGTAGAAACGGTGGCACTGGATTCCACATCAATGATCTGTCTTCCCCTTTCTAGTTATGGCTCAGAGTTAGAATCCGCATCTGATTCAGAGGCCTTCACTTCAGCCACCGTCCACTGTTTTGAGCGGCAGTCAACAGTGTTATGCCAAGGGCTCTTATGGAAGTCGCACCACTTCCCGGTATCTTTCTTTATCTTTTCGGTGTCCTTCTTTGCTTGTGGCTTGGAATGGTAGTCCTGATACTGTTCATCTTTGCTATGTCCTTTGTTCTGTGGGTTGGGGCTACCCTTTCCTGGATTTTGTTGTGAGGGGTTCCCAGGCCCAAATTAGTGCGTCTTTTGTTTGAGCTTTTACTCGATTTTGACGACATATAAGTAGGCTGCGCACAAGGATGAGATGTATAGAAATTCCATTTCGGTCTGGATGTATCTATGCAAAGCACTATGATACTTGAGCACCAGATGTCACTCTGAATCATTGATACCCATCTTGGTGCACAAGGTATGGAAGATATTTGTGAAATATGGCATTGCTTGGTCTCTGTCTTGCCACAGTGTGGTCCATTTGGTATACAGATCGTCATAACTTCCGACAGGGTAGTATTGTTCCTTAATAGCATCCCTGAAGGATTCCTAGGTGGTCGTGACTGAAAATAATGGGGTTTCCTCTGTTTCCTTTTGCTCACAGAAGGTTTCCCACCAATATTTGACATGGGTAATGGCTTTGAGGAGTGCAAAAGTAATATTTTCTCTATTCAAAAAGTTATGGACAGAAAAATACCCTTCTAGTAGATTCAACCACTTGTCTACAACATCTGCATCTATCTTACCTTCAAATATAGGAATATCGAATTTTATTTGTACCTTGAAGGGGGCAGCGCCTCCGTTCGAAGAAGATGCGTTGCATGTTGGTAGCCGTCGAAGGATTTGAGCGAAACTATCCATCATCTCGTTCCTTTGTTGCGTGAGGGATTCCTCAATCAACAGTTTGAAAGGATCTCATGTCCTATCATCTATTTTTTCTCCTTCCATGAGAGGTCTCTTGGGCATGTGAGAGCTTCTGTCCTCAAGAGAAACAAGCTTGAGACCCAACTCTTTGTACTCCGACCTCGTTGGGGACATGCATTAAGATGGCAAGGAGCAGACCGCTCTGATACCACTGATCCGGATTTTATGAGCAGAATAAAATGAATACAGATTATTAATAGGTTCTTAACACAAAATAACAAAGATATAGTAAAATTGGTTTTCTATTCAATAACGAAATCAGCTGAAACTGTAAAATGTAGCGGAAACAAGCTTGTTGGAATGGTGGCGACTTATCTCTGAGAAGAGATGCGGTGGTTGCGTGCATTCGCAAGAAGAAAATTACAATGAGGCTCTGAAGCCCTTTTTACAATAAACAATAATGCCAAAAACCCTAGACATCCAAAAACCTAACCCTAGGAGATGAAGCGCCAAAATTCATGTGGGCCCCGTTTGGGTAAGTTAGTACATCAACTTCCCAAGGTCGTAACTTTTGCATACAATCTTCGTTTTAGGCATGTGATAGCCT
>ML777678.1:821591-852554 GCA_009831015.1 Picea engelmannii
TATGACTCATCAAGATGTACCAACATCATCAACTATACACCTCATGTATGTGCCAACTCATCAACTACTTGTCTCAACCATGTACCTCAACCAAAATCCCTCATCAATTTCATCATCCAAATATGATTTGTAACTCTGTAATAAACTTGGTGTATATGATCACATACCTGCAAACCTTTCTTAACTTTAACAACAAGAGACTAGCATTTTCATCAAACTTTACTTTACTCTCACATGACTAATTTTGGATTAGTGAACAAACCTAACTTGAAATAATCATAACTATGTACATGTAATGAATAAAGATCTGAAAATAGTACACAATGTTATTTAGTGTATTTTATGCAATTCCTGCAGGTTTCACTGCTTGGAACCTCTTAGAAAAGGAGTTATAGCAAAAATGGTATACCTTGTTGAATTCTGGATTATTTTAGAGATCGAACTTGTAGAGCGTTCCCTGCATGGAATATTTGTTGTATCAATCTGAAAGTGGTACCAAAAATACTAAAGACTATACCCTAACCAATACATTTGGTCTTACTGAATTTGGATATGTTATGAAGAAGTTATAACATTTTTACCCGAAACATTTGTTTTAGACTAGTTTCAGGACTAGCCACAAACCCTATTTTCCACGAAGTGTAACTCCAAAAATACAACGACCCACAAGCCAAAAATTTTATCATAGCTACTTGGATATGTTTCCTCAACAACCTCCATTTTTCTCTATTTGGATTATTCTATAAAAAAGTTTATTACGAAAATGGTGAGATGACCTGTAAATAACATACCTTAGAAAGCATCATCAAAAGAATTTATCCTCCCTTGAATTTCGACCTTTCTTTACTTCACCTTCCCTCTAAAATTTGCCTTATATATCCTTTGTTTACCTCAGTCACTTGTAGATATTCAATATGCTCAAGTGTAATTAAAATGAGATACCCTTGTCTCTTATTTATACTTTTATGTAGCTTCCTCAAGGGGTTACCTTCTAACCATGTTAAACCATTTTCCTTATTTTAGGACTAACCCACTTCTAAAATTTGTCCACTTAGTAATTTCTCCATTAACTTTATTATTTAAATAATTTGTTTTGTATCCCCTTTGACTTATAGTACACTCATCACTTCACTTTATTATTTAAATAATTTCTTCTTTCCAACCACTTTGACTACTTTGACCTTTTAGGGCTTCTAGATGACTCATGGGGATTCTCCAACTTCATATGTCCATAACTCTCTGACCGTGAGGAGTTATGTGACATTCCACATACAACCAAAAATGACATGACATGTACTATCCATCTAGAATGGTCTTATAATCAAATATATTAAAACTCATACTCTTATACATCAAACAAACTTGGGTCCATTACCCAAACCTTTGTGCTACCAAAATTCGCTATCGAACTTTCTTCAAGGGTTGATATCAATGACAACCAACCCAAATAATAAAAAATATCCCTCTTTGGCATTGATGGCAACACTTTGATGCAATATTGAAGTCATATCACTCATGCTCCCTTTGTGACCATTGCTCCCCATGGAACCATGCCTCTGTGCTCTTTCTCCAAGCATTTACCTTTGCATTTGATAAATATCTCCCCCTTTGTCATCAATGTCAAAGGTATATTTCCATCAGGGGCTTCTCCCCTTGACTGAACTCTTCCTGAAACTGATATCCCAACCTGAATTGTCCTCTTTATGGTGCTTCCTCGTGTAAATATTTGACATGTAAGATAATCATTCAAAAGCATTAATTTTGGAGTAGAAATTAGTCTAAGTCTCTCACGAAGATACTCAGAGGATTCCCGTGGAAGTGGTTTTGTAAAGATGTATGTCACTTGTTATTTTGTGCCAACATATTCAACTCTAATGTTCTTCACTACAACCTATTCCCGTAGAAAGTGATACTTGATTGGAATGTGCTTCATCTTGGAGTGCATCACTAAGTTCTTTGAGATATTGATGGCGCTTGTATTATCACAATAGATTGGAATGGGATCATCATACTCAACCTGTATATCTGTTAGAGTTTGTTTCATCCATAGAACCTATGTACAACATCCTACTGCTGCAATATATTCTACTTTGTCTCTAAATAAAGATATTGATGATTATTTCTTGCTTAGCCAAGATACTAAACACTCACCTAAGTAGAATGTTTCTCCATTGGTGCTTCGTCGATCATCAATGTAACCTGCCCAATCTGCATCTGTGTAGGCAATAAGTGATAGATCCTTTCCTTTTAGATACCATAATCCAAACTCTTATATTCCTTTGAGATATCTGAAAATCCTCTTCACTGCTAAGACATGCGATTCCTTTGGTGTTGCTTGAAATCGTGCCACTTGCCCAACTACCTGCATTACATCTGGTATGGATGTTGTCACATATAGTAAACTACCAATCATTGACCTATATTTCTTCTAGTTTGTAGACTTTGAATCATCATCTTTACTCAACTTGTAACTGGTTTGCATAGGAGTGGTAAATGGTTTGCAATCTTCCATTCCAAACCTCTTTAGCATTTCTATGATATACTTAGTTTGAGAAATAAAAATTCCTTAGTTTCTTTGACGTATCTAAAGACCCAAAAAGAAGGATAGTTCTCCGAGTAATGACATTTCAAATTCATTTTGCATATCGTTTGCAAATTCATGGCTTAAATTGTCATCAGTACTTCCAAAAATAATATCATCAACATAAACTTCGATTAATAAAATACCATCTTGAGTTACCTTGATGTATAGGTTGTTGTCTGCACTTCCTTTTATGAACCCTTCCTGCTATAGATATTTATCCATTCTAGAGTACCATGCTCTAGGAGCTTGTTTTAGACCATGCAAGACCTTCTTCAATTTACACACATAATCTGCATTCTCTGACAACTGAAATCTTTCTGGTTGTTCAATGTAGACTTCTTCTTCAAGTTGCTCGTTCAGAAAAGTTGATTTCACGTCCGTCTGATACACTTTAATATTCTTGGAGCGTGCATAATCTAAGAGCAATCAGATTGCTTCCATTCTGTCAACTGGGGAAAATGTCTCTTCAAAGTCGATTCCTTCAACTTATGTGTATCCTTTACATACCAATGTAGCTTTGTTCCTTGTAACATGTCCATCTTGTTGGAAAATGTTTAACAGGTAGCATATGCTTGTCATTGATGGCAAGTACAACATTGATGATGGCTTGAGTACAGCAGCGATGATCAATAGGAAAATAGAAGATAAGTCCAGGAATATCGAATGATCGAAGGCAACACAACATTGACAAAATGATCGAAAGCCCAAGAAGCATTTCTGATCGTTGGATCTCATTCAAAATTCCTGAAAGAACGAGGTTCATCAGATCATAATATAGACAAGAAGAGCGTTGAACAAGAGGATAGATCTTAGACGTTAGATCTGAGCGCAGGGTCCGACCACTGTTGGATCGAGGAGAACCTACACAATCTTTAAAGTGCAAGGAGTAGAGGGCTCACAAAATCCTGAAAGCAGGAGGACCATCCATCTCAGGGGGTTATGTGGATCTCATTCACCCCCCCCCCCCTCTCAGTTGTCCAACACATCTTCATTCAATTTATTTCTGAAAACCCACTTTGTGCCAATCACATTCTTATTCTTTGGTCTTGGAACCAATTCCCAAGTGTCATTCTTATCAATTTGATCCAATTCTTCATCCATGGCCTTATTTCTAGAATTCATCCTTGTTGGCCTCTTCAAAACTATTTGGTTCAATCATAGATAAGAGTGTTAGGTGCATTTGTTCTGGTGAACAGATTTTTCTTTTAGTCTCAACTCATGCATCTTTTTTTCCAATAATCTGATTTGAAGGATGATTCTTCTGTACTCGTTTACTAGGTGTTTTGGAGGCACTTGTTGAACTTCCTCTTCTACTTCTGTCTGATCTTCTTCATCTTCCTCTTCTAGTTCTTCTTCATCTTTTGCTTCTTCTTCGTAAAGTTGTTACACTAATTCATTTTCTTCTTCCTTTGATTCTCTTCCACCCGTTTCATCAATTGTTACATCGATGCTTTCCACAACTTTGTTCAATCTCATATTGTAACACTTGTATGATTTCCTTGTACTTGAGTAACCAACAAGTACTCCTTTGTCCATAAGAGAGTCAAACTTTCTCATTCTTTCATCTTCTCTTTTGATGTAGCATTTGCTTCCAAATACTCTGAAGCGCTTCACATTTGTTGGTCTTCCTTTCCATAGCTCGTAAGGCATTTTGTCATTGTTGCTTATGAGCATTACTTTGTTTTGAATGTGAACTATTGTATGCACTGCATGTGTCCAAAAAATATCTATCAATTTGGAATCCATTAGCATTGTTCGAGCCATTTACTATGTAATTAACATCCATAGTGTTCCTTTGTCTCTGAACCACTCTCTAAACCAATCTATGAATCCATGCTCTCGTCCACTGTCATATATCTGTCCAAACTTGCTAAGTGTTCTTACAAATCCATCTTTGTCCATACTTTCCAAGACTCTTATGCACAATTATCCATAATGCTGACCCGTTTATTACTATACTATCATGAAGTCTTCACTACTACAACTATCAAACTATACTTCTACGAACTGACTACTCTGGATCTGTCTACTCAAACTTTGAAAGGTGCTCGAAGGATGGTTCTTTGGTATATCACAGCTATCGCATAGACTCCCCCTGTCTAATATTCATGTTTCCTGGGAGTCTCTTATCCGGATGGCTTAGAACAATTCCTGCTTTGATGTGTATTCATCATCATGTTCATTGGTAGATTCATCATCTCTATGAGCTCTAACTTCTTTCTTTTTGTCTGTGGATTCATCTTTCACTACAATGCCTGAAAGTACAATCTCTTGAACATGTTCCTTATTTACCCGTCCTTCTTTTCTTTCAGTTATTTTCCAAACCCTTCTGTATCTGACATCTTTCTTTTTCTCTGTAGAATTTTCTTCATCTCGTTTTATTTCCAATCTTGCGATCTCTAGGACCTTGTATTTGTTCACTTGTTCTTCATGTTTTCTTATCCATACTTTCTTATATCTTATCTCAGTGTTCTCTTTCATGGAAGTATCGATCATGCTTCTACAATCACTAGCTATGTGTCCATCGTTATGAAATTTGTAACATTCAATGTTACGTGGGGCCACGTAGACATTTCTTGCTTGAACATTTCTTTTATAATCTCTGCAATCTGCAACCTTATGTCCAAAATTAGAAAAATAAAAACAATGACCATAAAAGAAATTTACATACCTGTGAGTGAATGATATTCTTTGTGGTGTAGTCCTTCTGAATTTCTGCCTTGACTAATCATGATAATGATTAAAGCTTCTTTGTGGGTTGAACATGGATGGTCTTCTTCAAGATGTATATTCAATAGTTTTCTTAGATTTTGGTTGACCGTGATTCCTTCCTTTGAGTACTTCTGCATAACTCTTTCTATTTTCTTCATTCTTCTTTTCTAGCAACCTACAGTGCTTCTCTTCATTCTCTATGACTGATGTGGATGTTTCTATCTCTTCAACATTCTTTTTGAGCTTGATGATTTTACTTATCAACGTGACAACTTCTTCTTCAAGCTTCTCAACCTCTTCTTCTTTCTTCATTATCTGAGACTTCATGACTTCTTCTGTTCTTTTCGGTTCTTCAAGCTGGATTTTTAATGTGATTATTTCTTCTTCAAGTACTTTCTCTTCTTGACCAAAATCTGACTCAAGCTGGTTTAGATCGTTAGTTCTTTCCTTGAGATGATCTGTCAATATCTTCTCTCTCATTTCTGCTTCTTCCTTCTGTGTTGCTATGTTGGCTTCCAAATACTGTTTTTGATCTTTAATATTTTCTTCGATCTTTCTGGCTTCTTCTAAATGAGTTCTTAAGTTCTTGATGACCAATTGGGCTTCTTCAAAAATGTGAGAACTTTCCTTTTGTTTCATCAATTCCTTCTTGAGTGACTTGTTTTCTTCTCTTTCTTTTCTTAGTTCATCTAAAACACTGATCAATTCTTCTTCATAATTGTCTTCCTTTTCAATTAGTTTTTCTGTCTCATGGAATTCTATTTCAATATGTCCACGTTTTTAAAAATAAAGCAAAACAACATACCTTTGTTGATTGTGTATTCTTCATCTTTTGAATCTGTTTGACATGGTGAACATATTTTTTTTTATCTATACTTGCATCTTCTTTGGCATTTTCTGAATCTGTGATGGGTGAAGAATATATATCATGTAACTTATCCCAAATTTCTTTGGTTGATGAACATTTACCAACCTTTTCTCTTACCAGATTAGGTAATCCTTCCTAGATAAAATCCATTGTTATTTTGTTATTCTTCTTCAATTCCTTCTTGGCTGCAGTGTTTTCCCTTTTTGAACTATCATATCCTATAATGACTGATAGCCAAATATAATACCCATGTGCCTGTAAAAATAATTTTGTCCTTCCACTCCACATCTCATACTTTAAACCATTATGACCATTGAACAGTGGTACTCCATTCTCAAAATAATCCATGATCTCCCAGTGGTTAAACTATTGCCTGAAGGAACCTTCTCTAATACCAATTGTTGGATTACTGAGAGGGAGGGTGAATAAATAATAGAGAAATTTAATCATTTTTAACCATAAAATGAAAGTGCTATATCAATGTAGCATTATCATCAAATAGTTTCAGAGTAAATAAACAATGAACAAATGAGCAATCATACATATACCCAGTACACCAGTTTTTTTACATGAAAACCCAAAGTGGGTGAAAACCACATAATGTTTTTTCTTATATGTCTTTAATAATTACATTCATTGGAAGCACCAACTTCCTTTGTTTTCCAGTTGCAACTGGAAGGAGGCTCCAACCCCCTAGTTTCTCAGGCTACAACTTGAGAGAATCTCAAACTCCCCAATTCTCTGGCAACAACCAGAAGGAGGCTACAACCCCCTATGTACTCTGGCTACAACTGGAATGTGGCTACAACCACCTGTCCTTGCCCCATCCAACCACCCTGAAATATAAGTAGAATGATGGAACCATTGTCACATTATCACTGTGAGATATACTATTGTAAACTTGTATCAATCAACCCGCACCAAACAACCTATAACAACATGTATTGTACATCAACCTGTACCATAAACAAATGCATCAACCATGCACCAAACCCGTACAAATAACATGTCACAATAACCTATCCAGACAACCTGTAATCAACCTATACCATAAGCAAGTGCATCAACCATGAACTAACCTGTACCTAAACCTATACCATTAGTGAGTGCATCAACCATGCGCCAAATATCTATCAATCATGCATCAAATACACATAAACTATGACTCATCAATATGTACAAACATCATCAACTATACACCTCATGTGTGTGCCAACTCATCAACTACTTGTCTCAACCATGTACCCAACATCTAACTCAACCAAAATCCCTCATCAATTTCATCATCCAAATCTGATTTGTAACTCTGTAATAGACCTGGTGTATATGATCACATACGTGCAAACCTTCCTTAACTTTAACAACAAGAGACTACCATTTTCATCAAACTTTACTTTAGTCTCACATGACTAATTTTGGACTAGTCAACAACCCTAACTTGAAATAATCATAACTATGTACATGTAATGAATAAAGATCTAAAAACAGTACACAATGTTCTTCAATGTCTTTTATGCAATTCCTCCAGGTTTCACTTCTTGGAACCTCTCACAAAAGGAGTTCTAGCAAAAATGACATACCTTGTTGAATTTTGGCTTATTTTAGAGAGAGAACTTGTAGAGCGTGCCCGACACGAATATTTGTTGTATGGATCTGAAAAGGGTACACAGAATACTACATACTGTACTCTAACCAATACATTTAGTCTTACTGAATTTGGATCTGTTATGAAGAAGTTATGACATTTTTACCCGAAACACTTGTTTTAGATTAGTTTAGGGACTAGCCACGAACCCTATTTTCCACGGGGTGTAACTCCAAAAATACAACGACCCACAAGATGAAATTTTTATCACAATTACTTGGATATGTTTCCTCAACAACCTCCATATTTTGCGGTCTGAATCATTCTAGAAAAAAATTTATTGTGAAAATGATGAGATGACCTGTAAATAACATACCTTAGAAAACATCATCAAAATAATCTATCCTCCCTTGAATTTTGGCCTTCTTTACTTCACCTTCCCTCTGAAATTCGCCTTAGATATCCTTTGGTTACATCAATCACTTGTAGATATTCAATATTCTCAAGTGTAATTAAAATGAGAGACCCTTGTCTCTTATTTATACTTTTATTAGGCTTCCTCAAGGGGTTACCTTCTAACCATCTTAAACCACTTTCCTTATTTTAGGGCTAACCCACTTCTAACCACTTGTCCACTTAGTAATTTCTCCATTAACTTTATTATTTAAATAATCTATTTTGTATCCAATTCGACTTATATTACACTGATCTAGGTGGATTTAGGTGGCCACCCACCTTTTCCAACTGCCTCAACATAGTTTTTTGGCAATTTTGGCAATTTACTATTTTTAGCAGTTTTCACTTCCGAAGTCGTTTTGAGGCCCTAAATAATGTTTTTTTGGGAAAAAAGGTTTACAATATTTTAATTTCCTTCAATATTTCACCTAAAATGAATATCCTCGACGATACCTTTCCAACGAGCTATCATACGCCTAAAACGGAGATCGTATGCAAAAGTTACGACCTCGAGAATTTGATGTACTAACTTACCCAAACGGGGCCCACATGACTTTTGGCGCTTCATCTCCTAGGGTTAGGTTTTTGGATGTCTAGTGTTTTTGGAATTCCTACTTATGGTAAAAATTCCTTCAGTGTGTCATTGTAATCATCTTCTTGCAAATGAGTGCAGCCGTCACATCTCTTCTCAAAGATAAGCCGCCAACATTCCAGCAAGCTTGTTTCCGCTGCATTTTACAGTTTTAGCTTATTTCATTATTGAATAGAAAACCAGTTTTATTGTATCTCTGTTATTCTTTGTTAAGCACATGTTAATAATCTCTATTCATTTCATTCTACTCATAAAATCCAGATTAGTGGTATCAGAGCGGTCCGCTCCTTATCGTCTTAATGCATGTCCCCAATGAGGTCAGAGTACAAAGAGTTGGGTCTTGAGCTTCTTTCTCTTGAGGACAAAAGCTCTCAAATGCCCAAGCGACCTCTCATGGCAGAAGAAAATAAAGATGACGGGATAGGAGATCCTTTCAAATTTTTGATTGAGGAAGCCCTCACGCAACAGAGGAACGAGATGATGGATAGTTTCGCGCAAATCCTTTGGCAACTAACAACAGGCGACGCATCTTCTTCGAGTGGAGAAGTTGCCCCCTTCAAGGTACAAATAAACTTCAATATTCCTATATTTGAAGGTCAGATAGACGCAGATGTTGTAGACAAGTGGTTGAATCTGCTAGAAGGGTATTTTTTGTCCATAACTTTTCGAATGAGAAAAGATTACTTTTGCACTCCTCAAAGTCGTTCCCCATGTCAAAGATTGGTGGGAAACTTTCTATGAGCAAAAGGAAACAAAGGAACCTTCATTATTTACAATCAAAGCCACCTGGGAATCCTTCAGGGATGTTATTAAGGAACAATACTACCCTGTCGAAAGTTACTATGACTTGTATACTAAATGGACCACACTACGGCAAGAAAGAGACCAAGTAGTGCAAGATTTCACAAATATCTTCCATACCTTGCGCACCAAGTTGGATATCAAAGATTCAGAGTGACATCTGGTGCTCAAGTATCGCGGTGCTCTACATAGATACATCTAGACCGAAATGGAATTTCTGGACATCTCATCCTTGGGTGTGGCCTACTGATATGTCGTCAAAATCGAGCAGAAGCTCAAACAAAAGACACGACAATTTGGGCTTGCGAACCCCTCAATACAAAATCCAGGAAAGGGCGGCCCCAACCCAAAGAAAAAAGGACAAAGCAAAGATGGACAGTATTAGGACAACCAGTCAGAGCCACAAGCAAAGAAGGACAGTGGAAAGACAAAGAAAGATACCGGGAAGTGGTGCGACTTCCATAAGAGCCCTTGGCATAACACTGTTGATTGTATCTCAAAGCAGTCGTTGGTGGCCGAAGAGAAAGCCTTTGAATCAGATGCAGATTCTGACTATGAACCAGAACCAGAAAGGGGAAGACAGATCATTGACACGAAACCCAGTGCAACCATTGCTACCACCAAGCTCCAGCCTGGTGAACCAAATGATCCAGAAGAAGGAGAGTGCCTCTTTCATTCACAGATGTGGGTAAAAGGGACCCTTGCTACACTTCATCGTTGATAGTGGTAGCCATAAAACCTCATCTCAGTAGAGGTCATCAAATGGTTGGCCCTGCCAACAATGTCGCACCCACAACCCTACACCATTGGATGGCTCCACCAAGGAATCGATCTCCGCGTCAGCCAACAGTGTCGACTGTCATACGACATCAAGCCCTTCAAAGACGAGGTATTGTGTGATGTTTCTCCTCTTGAAGTTTGTGATGTTATTTTTGGCCAACCTTATGTATGGAAACGTCATGTTGTATATGAGTCTAGGCCTCATAGTGTTATTATTAATTTGAACAAGAAATTGTACAGGATACCCGAGGCAGTCCCACCTAGTGCTATTTTCTTGATCTCTGCTAAGAAATGCAGGAAGGTCATCTCTCAGAAATGGAAGTTTGTCTTCTTCATGATTCGCTCTCAGAATAAGCGAAAGATCACAGCCACATCCAGGGTCTCTACAACCAACCTATTCACACAACAGAATCAAGTAGATAAGGTCATGGAAGAATACTGGGATATCTTCTCCTCACCTACCAGGGTACCTCTGCACTGCCAGGTCAAGTAACCCGTTGATCTGACCCCCAACGCATCGCTACCCAATGGGCCAGTCTATCAACGCTCTCTATTAGAGAATGAGGAGATCATTCAACAAATGCAAGAACTTTCCCACAAGGGGCACATCCATCCCAACTCATCACCTTGTGAGAGCCCAATCGTGCTGGTACAAAAGAAAGATGGAACTTGGTGACTTTGCATTGATTACCGGGCTTTGAATAAAATCATAGTCAGAAACCGGTACCCAATTCCCCGAATCGACTACCTCCTTGATCAACTCACGGGGGGAAAATACTTCAGTAAGATTGATCTAAAGTCTGGCTATCTGTTGGGCCCGAAATATGATCACTTTTATGACGGTTATTGTACACTTTTGCCGCATGTACATATGTGTTTTTCATATTTTAAAAGAGCTTTTTGAAGAATTTCGTGATAAAATGATATGATCAGCACAAGGTACGTATAATTCATGTTTAATGATTGTATCGAGTTTAATTCATCATGTTCTATGATTTCCAAGAGCTAATTCATGTTTTTCTGGTGTTACAGGGAAAAAACGCACTACATTTCTAGTTCCGGCACTTGATCTGGCACTCCTTCTAGCACTCGTTCCAGCACTCAATCCGACACTCCGTCCAACACCTCTTCCTACACAAAAACATAGGGTCACTTGGTGGTTATGGTATTGGCGACTAGTGATGGGAAAATCGAGCACGTGGGTTTTGTTCATAATTTTCCTTTCCAGCTGCTGAGCTCCAGACAACTCAGTTTCAGTTGTTCAAAGAGGGCGATTATTGCCTCACTCTGTTTCAGTAGTTAGGGCACCATTAATGAAATTTACCAATTTTAGAAGTGGTTCAAACCTCATGTGGTCAACCACTTGGCATGTAAACATTATAAATACTACTAGGATGATCATAAGGTTGTTAAGAAGTAAAAGAATTAGTGTGTTAGAGGCAAAATACGATTTTGGCTCTGTTTTGCCATTTTCGTTTTGCCAGAATTGTGTAAAACTGTGTTTTTAAGTTTTAATGGTGAAATCATTGTGCTGAAGTTCGTGGTGTGCCTTTGAAGAGTAACCATGACTGTTGGGGGGCCCACCAGCAGTTTGGGTAACCATCCTATGTATTTACTTATGAATTAAATAGCGTAGATGTATTTTTATTTATTTTCCTATACATGAATTGTCATTTCGTTTTCTCATTGTATAAATTGATGTTATAGTTTAATTGTGTTAGTTTCCTTTTGCAGGTTAATATGAAGGAGTTTTGTTAGTATGCAATGAGTTCTTAGTTAGTATAGATAAGCTTAAGCATAAGCCACTAACCCCCGTGTGATTAAATAATAGACTAGAATTTATGTATGCTGAAATAGATTAGTTAGAATTTAAAACATAATTTTAAAACAGAGTTTTAATGCATGCTTTCTTTGACAGGGTTTCGATGGATGGGTAGTGTTAGTCCTAGTTTTTATTTTCAGATTGCTTATTTAATTGTTGCTTGGTTTTGCTTCTTTAGTTGCTGGTTAGTTTCCCCATTTCATTACTTGTCATATGCTAGAATATTGTTAATTTCCGTTTATAAGCATTTCTCTTTTTGCAAATTTGAATTATTAAATAGAACTAGTTTAGTTTACTTCATGCAATTTCTTTCTTAGACCTAGATTGCAATTTCAATTCATAGTTAATTATTGAGTTTAGCGTACTATGAACTTGCTTCATTAGCCTAGAATGCAATTGAATTTATTAGAATAGTCTCTTTATATTGTTGATTAATGCATGATAGTTTCTTGCTTTCATAGATTAGAATATAGTTGTGTTGTTGTTGTAGATAGATAGACTTTGCTTTGATAGATTAGATAGTAGTTTGCTTGTCATAGATTAAGAATTAGTTGTTAGTCTTTATTGCTTTCAATAGAATAGAATTTCTTTCATGCATTTCATTGAGCATTTAGTCCAGTTGCCTCTTAGATTTCCTTTCACGCATTAGAAATACTTTTGCATTGAGCATTTAGTCCACTTGCCTCTTAGGCTAGATAGTTGTTCAATGAGAAGTTTTACTTTGATTGCTTGCAGTAGTTAGTTGTCGTTGCTTACTTGTCTTTTGCTTTAGTAGGTTAGTTAGGTGTCTTTGTTTGCTTGTCTATTTGCTTTAATAGGTTAGCTAGGTGTCTTTGCTTACTTGCTTATTTATTTGCTTTCATAGGGTAGTTTCTCATTGAATGTAGGTTGGCAAGTTAAAGAAGTTTGTTTTTGTCATTTGCTTATTATGCTTAGTAGTTTGCCTTTGTTTATTGTTGGACTAGTTTGCTTTACATAGGGTTTTACTTGCTTTCTTATGAACTATCCATCGATCCTTAGCCCAAAAGTACTTAGGTTACCTAGTTTCAAGTTGCTTAGTCGGGTTTTCTTGAGTAGATTAGCCTTAGATAGCTACTTTCATTAGTTAGATTATACTCCTACCAACCTTTTACCTTTGGCATATATTTTGCTACAACTCTAAGTTTACTTACCTCAGGTTGACAATTTAATTGAGGGTTTTTAGTGTGTTTTTAGTGCATATAGAACACCCATCACTACCACCAGGGCCTGATAGAACAAACAGATGTATGGGAGACCGCCTTCAAGTCAAAGGAAGGCCTTTTTGAATGGTTGGTCATACCCTTTGGTTTGACAAATGCTCTGACCACTTTCATGAGGATGATGGACAATATCCTACGACCATTCACCAATACTTTTGTTGTGGTGTATATGGATGACATTCTCATTTACAACAAGACTTGGGTCGAACACTTGCAGCATATTCAGCAGGTTCTGCACACACTGCGACAGCACAAGCTATACGCCAACTTGGAAAAATGCTCCTTCGGCATGGACAGGGTCCATTACCTGGGCTACATCATTGATTAGCATGGCATACATGTGGATCCAGCAAAGATCCAAGTCATCCGTGACTGGCTAGCCCCAACCACACTCACTGATCTTCGGAGCTTCTTGGGCCTTGCCAATTTCTACTGCATGTTCATGTTTGGATTCTCCCATATTGCATGGGCCCTCAGCCAAATAACCAGGGGTGGTGGTAAGGCCAAATTTACGTGGGGCCAATCCCAACAACAAGCATTCGATGATTTGAAGCAACGCTTGTGCTCATCCCCAGTACTTTCACTACCAGACCTGCAACAACCCTTTGAGATCAAGACAGATGCTTCAGACTATGTTGTGGGCGTCTTTCTCACTCAGAACGGCCACCCCATGGCCTATCATAGTGAGGCACTATCCGATGTTGTCCGTAAGTACATACTTACGACAAAGAAATGTACTCCATTGTGCAAGCCTGCCTCCAGTGGAGACATTACATTCTTGGGAAGGAGACAGTCATCCACACTGATCATAAGCCACTACAGTTCATGCAGACACAAGAAAAATTTCAAAATGACCGCCATCAAAATTGGTCCACATACTTGCAACAATTTCACCTCAACATCAATTATAAAACAGGAAGCACCAATTGCATTGATGATTGCCTCAGTAGACCACTAGTCGCGGCACTCACAACGGTGCTAGACTCTTGCGGCCATGAGACCTCTAGATGGTCCAAACTCTATGAGACAAACCCAAACTTCACCACCACCTACCAAATGTTGGGTGCAAATGTAGTTGTCAATAATTTCCATCTTCAGGATGGGTCGTTGTGTCGTCTGGGCCATATATGTGTTCCATCAAGCGAGTGAGTGAAGTTGATCTGGGAATCCCACTACAGTCAGGTGGCAGGACACTTCGACGTCAAAAAGACAATGGCGATGCTACAGAAACATTTATGCTGGCTGAAACTTCGAAAGGAGTTCAACAAGTATATTAGGTCCTGCACTGCATGCGTTATTGCCAAACCTACCACTAAGAAACAAGGCCTGTACACCCCTATTCCTACTCCTGACAGGCCATGGGAATCCATCTCAATGGACTACATATCGGGCCTCCCATCCACCAAGCGGGGAAATGACTGTGTTTTTGTGGTTATTGATTGTTTTTCTAAGATGGTGATTCTGGTTGACTGCAATAAGAGCATCACAGCAGAGGCCCCTGCCAAGCTCTTCTTTGAACGAGTTTGGGTACATTTTGGACTCCCACAAACCATTGTCTCATATCAGTACAGTTTATTTCTCATCACATTCTGGTCGCGCCTCTGGTCACTTCTGGACACCAAACTCACCAAATCCACGACCTTCCACCCCCAAATAGATGGCCAGACCGACGTCGTAAATCGAATGATTGTGCATATCCCTCGCATTTATAATTCAAAGCATCCTCGCACATGGGATGATAGCCTTCCCTATGTCTAACATAGCTACAACCAAGCCCTACATAGCTCAATCGACCACAACCCCTTTCAGGTGGGGTTGGGATTCCAACCATTGGGTCCCATAGATTTTTCACTTCCCCTTGTGGTCACCTCGACCGACTCATCTCCTGCTCCAAATGAACCTGACAAAGCCACCTGGTTCATTGACTGGATCCAGCACATCTTCCAATAGGTTCAGGATATCCTATAGAAGTCCAATGACAAGTACAAACAACGCCATGATCAATATCGGGAGACACATAAGTTTCAGGTGGGCGACAAAGTTTCGTTGCACTTGCAGAAAGAACGCATTTCAGTACCCCATTGGAAGCTTTTCCCACTCCATTATGGGTCGTACACCATCACCAAGGCCGTGGGGGATAATTCTTTGGAGCTCAACATTCCTCATTTCCTTGGCCTATACCCAGTGTTCAATGTGGATCTCCTTCGCCCTTATTTCCCATCATTATTGGACACCTCAGAAGTAGCAGTACAAATGACACCAACGGAGCTCAACCCCGACTGCATTCAACAGGAATCCAATGATCAGATTCTGGACACACAAATCAAGGGCACTCAACAACAAAGGATGCAACTTTATTGAGTCATCAAAGCAGGGCAACTCTTGCACCAAGACAAGTGGCTCACCCAGGGCCAAATTCAATAGAAATTTCCTCATATGATGGGGGACCTCAATGCAATGGATATCATTGCTTCCTAAGGAGGGAGGATTGATCCAGGTGGATATAGGTGGCCACCCACCTTTTCCAACTGGCTCAAAACAATTTTCTGGCAATTTTGGTAATTTACTATTTTTAGCAGTTTTCACTTTCGAAGCCATTTTGAGGCCCTAAACGATGTTTTTTGGGAACATAGGTTTGCAATATCTAATTGTCTTCATTATTGCATTTAAATGAATCTACTCGAATATACCTTTCCAACGGGCTATCATACGCCTAAAACAGAGATCGTATGCAAAAGTTACGACCTCGAGAAGTTGATGTACTAACTTAACCAAACGGGGCCCACATGAATTTTGGTGCTTCATCTCCTAGGGTTAGGTTTTTGGATGTCTAGGGTTTTTGGCATTCCTTCTTATGGTAAAAAGGCCTCTAGAGCCTCATTGTAATCATCTTCTTGCGAATGAGTGTAGCCGTCACATCTCTTCTCAGAGATAAGCCGCCACCATTCCAACAAGCTTGTTTCTGCTGCATTTTACAGTTTCAACTTATTTCATTATTGAATAGAAAACCGGCTTTACCGTATCTCTGTTATTCTATTTTAACCACATGTTAATAATCTGTATTCATTTCATTTTTCTCATAAAATATGGATCAGTGGTATCAGAGCGGTTTTCTCCTTGTCGTCTTAATGCATGTCCCAGACGAGGTCGGAGTACATAGAGTTGGATCTTGAGCTTGTTTCTCTTGAGGACAAAAGCTCTCGCACGCCCAAGCGACCTCTCATGGTAGGATAAAATAAATATGATGGGATAGGAGATCCTTTCAAACTGTTTATTGAGGAATCCCTCATGCAACAGAGGAACGAGATGATGGATAGTTTCGTGCAAATCCTTCGACGGCTACCAACAGGCGACACATCTTCCTCGAGCGGAGGCGCTGCCCCCTTCAAGGTACAAATAAACTTCTATATTCCTATATTTGAAGGTCAGATAGACGCATATGGTGTATACAAGTGGTTGAATCTGCTAGAAGGGTATTTTTTTGTCCATAACTTTTCGAATAGAGAAAAGATTACTTTTGCGCTCCTCAAAGTTGTTCCCCATGTCAAAGATTGGTGGGAAACTTTCTATGAGCAAAAGGAAATAGAGGAGCCCTCATTATTTATAGTCACAACCACCTAGGAATATTCAGGGATGCTATTAAGGAACAATACTACCCTGTTGGAAGTTATGATGACTTGTATACTAAATGGACCACACTATGGCAAGAAAGAGACCAAGCAGTGCAAGATTTCACAAATATCTTCCATACCTTGCGCACCAAGATGGGTATCAAAGATTCAGAGAGACATCTGGTGCTCAAGTATCATGGTTCTCTGCATAGATACATTTATATCGAAATGGAATTTATGGACATCTCATCCTCGGGCGCGACCTATTGAAATGCCATCAAAATCGAGCGAAAGATCAAACAAAAGACACGACAATTTGGGCCTGGGAACCCCTCACAACAAAATCCAGGAAAGGGCAGCCCCAAGAAATAGAACAAAGGACATAACAAACATGGACAGTATCAGGACAATCAGTCAAAGCCACAAGCAAAGAAGCACACTAGAAAGACAAAGAAAGATACCGGGAAGTGGTGTCACTTCCATAAGAGCCCTTGGCATAACATTGTTGATCGTCACTCAAAGAAGTCATTAGTGGCTGAAGTGAAAGCTTCTGAATCAGATGTGGATTCTCACTCTAAGCCATAACCAAAAAGGGGTATACGGATCATTGATGCGGAACCCAGTGCCACCATTGCTACCACCAAGCTCCAACCTAGTGAACCAGACGAGCTAGAAGAATGAGAGTGCCTCTTCCATTCACAGAAAGAACCTCCCCATCGAGGTGACATTGGGTGGGGAAGGTTCCTGTTACACCAGTTTGATCTCTATCCTTTAGCCTGTGACCTAAACTACAAACTGAGCGATAACATTTTGGCGTCATTGCCGGGGAACATTGAGTGAATCTTCCTCAACGACAAATCTCTTGGTAAGCCTTCCCTTAAAGACCTTTCTCTTACAAGCTTACCTGGTGACTCCACTAGACTTTATTCCCCTATTCTTTGATATTTTCAAGAAAACTATATGGTGACTCCACAAACCAAAAGGAGATTCAATAATCCTCCTTTAGCTTTCAGAAGGAAGCCTCTTTTGAATTCACCTACTGTCAAGTCACTTTTTGGAAAGAGACTTCCTTTAAACATGTCTACCTCTCAGACCGGTACTACAAACCCAATTAACAATCAAAGACAATGGTCATCTACTTTGTTCAAGCCATTAGACATGTCAGCCATACCTGGCTACCCTAGGCAAATGCCATCCAAGTATGAAAAGTGGTTGCCTAAGTTTACCGGCACTGATGCCACTAGTGTCGAAGAGCATATGAGTAACTTTTGGGCATTTTTTCAGCTTCACCCCATTAGTGATGACACCGAAGACTTGGTCATGAAGTTATTCTCTGCTACCCTTTATGATGCTACAAGACGTTGGTATCTCAGTCTTCCTGATGGAAGCATCAAAACCATGGATAGACTTGAGAAAATCTTTCTCAGGAGATGGAGCATCAAAGAAGACCCTAACATGTTGCTCACTCGACTAAATAGCCTTTCCAAGCATGAGAATGAGTCTATTCGGGAATTTCACACTAGATTCGAAGCTTTGCTTCAAAGAATTCCCCCAAGCCATCATCCGAAAGATGATTACCTTGTTCATTTTTACACCAGATCTTTCAGTGGCCAACTAGGGTATCTTCTTAGAGACAAAGATCCCCAATCCATTCAAGAATCCCAAGAGCTCGCTACCAAGATAGAATTAAATCTCCTTTCATCCAAGATTGAGCCCTTTGCTAACCCTAGGGGGAGAATAGACACCAAGCAGAAAGTAGTACACAATGCTGAGCCTACTTCAGATCTCTGCACCAGTATCAGTAAGTTGCAAGCTTCCATGGATAACATCATGAAAAATCAAGAAGAAATGATGAACCGGATTGTTAGACTTGAAAATTCCCAAACCCAGGTACCTAGACCTCCATTCAAAGGGCAATTCTAGAAAGGGAACCAAGCCTACAAGCCAAAGAATGAAAATGAAGTTTTGAATACTCTGGCCCCTACAAACGTCGTTGATGAAAATCCTTGGTGCCTGGAATGCAGTGAAGCACATTGGGAGAATGAATGTCCTTATAACGCCAGCCAACAACAAGTCAACAATCTGGATTGCTTTATGAATCTTCCTCAGATAAATATCATGGATATAGAACATTAGCAGGCCCTGAAGGAAGCAACAAGAATGGCAATAATAAACAACTTGGACCAGGAATCATGAGAAAAGCTAAAAAAGCAAGAAGTCCAAGTATACATGAGAAAAAATCTGAAACAACCTACCGTTGATCGGCCAAAATCTCTTGAGGTTCTTCCTCCCAAGACATCCAAGACTAATAAGGTTAACCTTGATTTTGACTTTGAAGGAGCTTTGTCAAAGATGCATGATAGCGTTCCCTTAAAAGAAACAATTAAGATCCCCTCCCTAAAAGAACGCTTTGATACCTTCTTTTCCGGAATAGCTGAGCCTATGGACCCCCCAATTATGTTGCAGGTTGATCACTTCAGAATCCAGTATGGTGAAAACCCCCCGTTCTTCATGACTCTAATGATGAACAACAAATACCTTAACAATTGCATGCTAGATACGAGTGTTGGTGTAAATATGATGTCTCTTAAAGTCATGCAGGAAATGGGCTTGAAGGTCACTAAGCCTTACAGGAATGTGTGTGGTTTTGAATCTAAAGCAATACCCACACATGGTGTGGTTGAAAATGTCGAAGTACAATTGAAAGAATTCCCCGAGAAGACAGTCCACATAGATATTATAGTGGTTGATGTCCCAAACGTGTGGGGAATGTTGTTGTCTAGGAAGTTTGGTGCAATGATAGGCGGGTCCCTTGAAATGGATCTCACCTTTTTGCGATTACCTTTGAAAGATGGGACAACTGGATGTTTAATCAATGTGTCGATAACTGGAAATCACGTGCAAGATGTCGTTCCTCCCATAAATGAAGCACAGAAAGATGTGATGCAAACTCTTCAAGAATATTCTCCAGAAGATATGCCCTTTGCAACAGACGAAGAGTTTGACCAGATTGAATGGCCCAAGAAAGAAGAATACCAGCAACTCCTAGATGAATTTCAAAACAAAAAGGTTGGGACGATGAAAATAGTAAAAAGGAAAAAGGATGAAGAGGACATTCAAATTCATCCATCCCAACAAGAAGTTTTTACACCAGAAGCCCACCCACCTCCCTCAGTACAGTACACCAGGGTTGTTCAAGGAACAACCAAACACAAGATTAGGAGATACAAGGAGGGATATTTTGTATGGATGTGGGATACTTAGAAAGGAGAGCCAACTAATGTGAAAGGAAGTACGCAATCATGGCTCGGACCTTTCAAAGTCGGAATGGAATCAGTTGATAACTCGTACTATTTATCCACTTTGGAAGGAAGAAGGCACCCATTACCCATTAGCGGACGCTTCCTCAAACCCCACCAAGGTGGTGGGACATGACTGTACAGGTAAGTATAAGTAGGTAGGCATTTTTCCGTCTATTATACCATCTGCATTTCATGTTAGTTTGTTTCCTCACATCCATATTGATTGTTTTATTTCAATCATATATATATATATATATATATATATATATATTATATTATATTTGCGGGGTGGCAATACCACCCCACCTTTGTTGTTGATGCCCTTTTCGAGTGTGATCAGGTCTGCAGGTTTATGCTAGAGATGTTGAGGTTCTCATGCACTCTACGGTGAGCACATGTCCCCGAGTTGGAACCAAATGTTATCCCCGATTTCTAGGGATAACTAGGAGATCATGTCTCGAGGCCCACAGGTCCTAGACATGGAGTACCGAGAGCAGGATTGACCTAAGCATGGCCCTGGAGGGCCCATCTTTCTTCTTCTTCATTAGACCTGTCCTATCAGTAGCAGCAACATCCATCACCTTCGGCTTCGACTTGCATCGGAGAAGACTCTTGCTCCATGAGGTAGTTGGTTCAAGTATCATGGTATGTGTCGTGTTTGATCATTATAACTTTTAGATATATGCATCAGATTCCTTTCATTTCTGACAACTGCTTGGATCTTACACTAACCCACTTGACCATGGTTGGGGGGATTGACAGGGTGCCCTAGCAAGCTTGTATTCATAGATTTTGATTAGCTACCAGGGGGGATTTTGAAGAGCCATCGTCCACTCCCATCATTATATCACTTTTACATCTTATCTCCCATTCATCTATTCCATTCCCCTAGTCTGGACATTAGGATGACCTATTTATGGGGTTACACCTTATCTTGTGGGAAGAAGGGGCTAAAGGCCAAGGGGGTAAAAGCCGTTGGTAAGAGATAAAAGCCATAAAAAATAAAACCTAGAGATGCCTCGCCCAGGGATCCCCGAGAAGGCAATAAAAAGCCTCTCAATAAGAAACAAGAGGGACCTGAAGAAAAATAACAATAAAACAAGACCTAACCAAGAGGATGGGAGGTCTCATCACGAGCCAGCCCATTATATTCATAGGTACCTAGCAGTATGACATTACCATTATCTGGTTACCACGCTAGGGTAGTGACCTTTGGTTGCATGGCCAAGGGAAATGGGGTCTCATCACGAGCCAACCTTATCATCTCTGTGAAAGTACTCGTGGGTAACACTGTCAGCTCTGGTCACCACACCAAGGCAGTGTCCTCTAGTTAGACCTTGAAATAAAAAGAAAAGAAAAAACAATAAAGAAAAGAAAGAATAAAGGCAATAAAGGGCTTGGAAAGAATTGCATCCATGACAGGTACAACTCGCCTCCTACAAAGGCACCCACGGATAATATCAACCCCTGTCTTTCACTATGTCTGGACATCCTTAGACCACACCACCTCGTATTACATGGCTTGGATGATATCCTTTGGGAACTTTCATTTTCTTATGGATGCTGGCCCAATAGGGCACTTTGTCTTTTTCTTCAGCTTTGTATAGTAGGTCATTGTAATATCTTTGAGCTATTAGATGATATGATAGAGGTTTTATGCATGCATTTGATAAAATTAATGATGAAATATGATTGACATTGTTATGATTCCGAGGACTAATGAGCCCATGGAGGGTGAATTTTTTGATGTGCAGGACCATGCCCGACGGAAAGGTACCAAGTGGATCGATACACATGGGGAGATGATTAGTTTGGACCTCCATGGGGCTGAAGATCCCATCAGATGGTTGTTGGGACCTCATCAACAGCAGATATAGGACAGTGATTGGTAGAGCCTTTACACGAGAGAAGAAGAAGGACATTTTCATCCAGGACGACTTGGCTGAGCCCAGCCCTAGGGGGTTGACCCACTGCAGGTGGAACGTGTCCCTCTGTTGACCCATGACGTCCTCCAGAGATCCTTGACGTCACCTACAGCGCGTGGCAGCTTTACACGACAGTTTGGCACGTGTGGCAGAGTTTGGAGGCCAAGAGAGGGCCAACGTTTGTCATCCAGTGCTGTGATTTGCCCTAAAAAGGGCCAACATCTCCCTCAAATGGGCTAGACGTCTTTCTCATTACTCATTTAGGGATTTCTTTAGACAGTTTAATGTACAACAGTATGATTTTTAGTTATTAGCCTTGTCAGATGTTTTAATGACCTAATTTTAATTAAAGGTCATTGGATGATATAAATTGAGGGTGTTTTCCCTCATTTTAACATAACACAATTCACTCACACTTGTGAGGTCTGATTTTTGTGCCCTTCTTGGGTATATTTGCTGCATAAGTGAGGTGCACTTTCTATTGGAAGGATATTTTTGGCATTTTATGGCATTTATCTCAAGGAAGGTTTACAACTAGGGCTTGCTTATGCTTTTCTTCATGACATGTAAGTAAATTTTCTTGCAAAACTTCTTAATTGAATGGTTTAGGTGTAATTTCTTGCATTTGCTTATAATATGGCTGATTTAAAACCCTAGGTAACAAGCACACAAGTAGGTCATTGTTACATGTCCCCTTAGAGAGAGATTTTTTGAGCCATTGAAGAAAGGAGATTAAGCCTAGCCTTTGCTACACTTGTCTTGTTTCTTCCCTTGAGCTAGCGTTGAAGTTTATAGGTTGAAAGAGGGTGACGTCCTAGGCCTAGGTTATCTACACCTAGGGTTTTCATCTTCTAGGGTTTTAAAGCCTTGTCTTTACAACACTTTCTCCCTTAGACTTATTCTTTAGGCTAGCCGTTTTGCCAACTTGATTTAGAGAAGGAGGAAAGAGCACGAGACCTTGCTTAAGCAACACCAGAGTGAGCCTCTTTCCCCTAGGGTTTTCATTCTAGGGCCCTACCTTTGCAGCACCATAGAACCCTACCTTCTAGTCTTTAAGTCATCGTCCTTTCAAAATCTTGTGCCCTTTTCTTATTTGACTCCATATACCCTAAGGCACTGATATCTAACCTCCAACGTTGAAGCTTTAATGTGTAAACCTACTTTCAAAACTAAATTTTGGAACCCTAACTAACCAAACTAACCTAATTTAGGGCTGACGTCACAGTTGAATATCTCATCTTGACGCAGCAAAAGTGTAATATAAGCAATTAAATGATGATTTGAAGCATTTATTGAGTAGATTTTTGATTGGACATATTGTTGGCTTAGTCATCTCCTTAGATATTGATGAATTGATGGTTTTTCATAGCTAATTGACAAAACGTTGAATTCATTTTACATCTATTGTAGTACATTGCTTATTAATAATATCATATAGTCAATGAAGTACTAACCCTTTGAGTTACAGCCTGCATATACATATTGTGTTGCTATTGTCTTGTTCCGGGCCGGTGTTTTCAATAGGGCATACACTTCATTTATTGGCTGATTAGCCAGACTATCTGACATTGGTGGTAACCTGTGAGGAGGGAACTCTAAAACTTGACCTTATACTTTCTACCTCTTCAAACCCCAGGTTGTCGGGGATGTCTCTGCTGGGATAACCTCCCTAAACAGAAAGAACCTCCCCATCGAGGTGACATTGGGTGGGGAAGGTTCTTGTTACGCCAGTTTGATCTCTATCCTTTAGCCTATGACCTAAACTACAAACTGAGCGATAACAAGGTGCAAACGTAGTTGTCGATAATTTCCATCTTCAGGATGGGTTGCTATGTCATCTGGGCCATATCTGTGTTCCATCAAGCGAGCGAGCGAAGCTGATATGGGAAGCCCACTACAGTCAGGTGGCAAGATACTTCAGTGTCGAAAAGATAGTGGCGATGCTACATAAACATTTCTACTGGCCGAAACTTTGACATGAGGTTAGCAAGTATATCATGTCCTGCATTGCCTGTGTTATTGCCAAACCAACCACTAAGAAACAGGGCATGTACACCCATCTTCCTACCCCTGACAGGCCATGGGAATCCATCTCAATGGACTACATGTCGGGTCTCCCATCCACCAAGTGGGAAAATGACTGTGTTTTTTTGGTTATTGATCGCTTTTCTAAGATGGCGATTTTGGTTGCCTACAAGAAGAGCATCACACCAAAGGCCACTGCCAAGCTCTTCTTTGAATGAGTTTGGGTACATTTTGGACTCCCACAAACCATTCCCTCAGATCAGGACAATCGATTTCTTAGCACATTCTGATCGAGCCTCTGGTCACTGCTGGACACCAAGCTCACCAAATCCACGACCTTCCACCCCCATACAGATGGCCAAACCAAGGTCGTAAATCGATTAATTATGCATATCCTTCGCATGTATAATTCAAAGCACCCTCGCACATGGGATGAGAGCCTTCCCTATGTCCAACATAGCTACAATCGAGCCCTACATATCTCAACCGTTCACAACCCCTTTCAGATGGGGTTGGGATTCCAACCATTAGGTCCCATAGATGTTGCACTTCCCCTTGTGGTCACCTCGACCAACTCATCTCCTGCTCCAACTGAAGCTGACAAAAACACTCGGTTCATTGAGTGGATCCAGCACATCTGCCAACAGATTCAGGATATCCTACAAAAGTCCAATGACAAGTACAAACAATGCCATGATCAACATCGGGTGCCAGATAAGTTTTAGGTGGGCGACAAAGTTTGGTTGCACTTGCAGAAAGAATGCCTTACATGACCTCATCAGAAGATTCTCCCACTCTGTTATGGGTCATACACCATCACCAAGGATGTGGGGGATAATTATTTTGATCTCAACATTCCTCCTTTCCTTGGCCTGCACCTAGTGTTCAATGTGGATCTCCTTTTCCCTTATTTCCCACCATTATTGGACACCGCAGAAGTAGCAGAACAACTGACACCAACAGAGCTCAACCCCTACTGTATACAACAGACATCTAATGATCAGATTGTGGACACACAGATCAAGGGCACTCGACAGCAAAGGATCCAGCTTTATCCAGTCGTCAAAGTAGGGCAACTCCTGCACCAAGGCAAGTGGCTCACCCGGGGCCAAATTCAGCAGAAATTTCCTCATCTTATGGGGGACCTCAACGCTATGGAGACCAATGCTTCCTAAGGAGGGAGGATTGATCCAGGTGGATATAGGTGGCCACCCACCTTTTCCAACTGGCTCAAAATAATTTTCTGGCAATTTTGGTAATTTACTATTTTTAGCAGTTTTCACTTTCAGAACCGTTTTGAGGCCCTAAACGATGTTATTTTGTGAAAAATGGTTTTCAATATGGAATTCTCTTCCATATTTCACCTAAAATTAATCTCCTCGACGATACCTTTCCAACGGGCTATCATATGCCTAAAACGAAGATCGTATGCAAAAGTTACGACCCCAGGAAGTTGATGTACTAACTTACCCAAACGGGGCCCACATGACTTTTGGTGCTTCATCTCCTAGGGTTAGGTTTTTGGATGTCTATAGTTTTTGGCATTCCTGCTTATGGTAAAAAGGCCTTCAGAGCCTCATTGTAATCATCTTCTTGTGAATGAGCGCAACCGTCACATCTCTTCTCAGAGATAAGCCGCCACCATTCCAGCAAGCTTGTTTCCGCTGCATTTTACAGTTTCAGCTTATTTCCTTATTGAATAGAAAACTAGTTTTATTGTATCTCTGTTATTCTATGTTAAGAACCTGTTAATAATATGTGTTCATTTCGACCTGCTCGTAAAATCCGGATCATACACTCATCACTTCACTTTATTATTTAAATAATTTCTTCTTTGCAACCACTTTGACTACTTTGACCTTTTGGGGCTTCTAGATGACTCGTGAGGGTTCTCTAACTTCACATGGCCATAAATCTCTAACCGTGAGGAGTTATGTGGTGTTCCACATACCACCTAAAATGGCATGAGATGTATTAGCCATTTAGAATAGTATTACCTTCAAATATATTAAAACTCATACCATTATACATCAAACAAACTTGGGTCCATTACCCAAACCTTTGTGCTACCGAAATTCACTACCAGACTTTCTTCAAGGGTTGACATCAATGAAAACCAACCCAAATAATCAACATACTGTGTCGATGTGTGATACTCCTATTTTTGATATGCCTCAGTCTTTGGATCATACTTACAAAGGAGAGAAAATAGAGAAAGTAAGTAATTTAAATAATTTCTTGTAGTCTTGTTTTAAATTACTTAATGATAAGAATGTCATGGATTTGTTTAAAAATATGCTTGAGCAATATAACATAGAAGAAGGGATAGGAACAAAACCAAAGAATATTAATGAAGTCCATAGAAATAAAATAAAAAGTAGATTGTTCAGATTGAATGCAAATATATGAGACTTTAATATGGGAAATGTTATCCTAGACTTAGGATCATATGTCAACATTCTCCAAAGAAGACTTGGGAAGCAATGGGAGAACCTACACTAGGGTATTCTAGTATCCAATTGAAGCTAGCAAACCAACAAAGAGTGATTCCCATAGGAAGATTGAAGAATACAACAATTGATCTGGATGGTGTGCGCACCACAACAAATTTTGAAGTAATGGATATGGTGGATGAGTCTATACCATTTCCAACACTATTGGGAATTGATTGGGCCTTTGACAATCAAGCCATTATTAATTTAAAGACTAGAAAGATGATATTCGAAGCTAAAAATTTTACGGTAGTAGCACCCCTAGATCGATCAGATTGTGAAAGATATGTAGAACCTGTGGCGGACAATGTTCTAGAGGATGATGTCAACCAGTTGTATAGGACTACTGTGCGAGACGAAGACTATGTGAATCCAACTACAGATGGAGTACTCAGTTGGAGAAGTATCAATTCCGATATGTCAGATTCAGATAGTGGAGTAGAAAACTGGCAACAAATATTGCATGAAGTATCTACTAAGAGGTGCGCCAGAGTTACATGCGCAGTAATATGGGTTGGAACAGAAGTAAGACAATTTCCCATATTTACTGAAGAGGACAATTTCTAAAACTGCCTGACAGAGTTTGAATTAGAGGTTTTTGATAGTCAGAGATTATTAGTGTTGGATATATCACTGAGAGACACACCTGCATGATGGTGGGATGCACATAAGGAGGTAATTCAGGGCTGGTATCAATGTAAGCGACTGATGCGCATAATATTTGGTAAGAGTCAGTAGGATAGACCCTTAAAAAAGTATAATGGAAGAGGGAACCCAAGAAATGACATAAATGATTGTGTCACTAACTGGAGATTGGTACCATGAGGGGAATGGATGGATTACTTTATTCGTACATTAGAAGGAATACCAAGAAATTGGTACAAGGATCCGGAACTACGCAGAGAAATTGTGAGTTGGGGCGCACTGCAAAAAAACTTTATTAGGACCTTTGTATTTGAAAGTGAGAATCCATGGGTGGATCTATCATTGTAGAGGATCAAAAGGAAGATATTTGAATAATATGGGGTATATACAATGACAATAGACAAAGATTATAGAAAAGAAACACTTGAATAATTAGTTTATTGTTATCAGGTTGTAGAGGATGAGGAAGTAGAAGAGAACCCACATGACATAAAAATAGTAGAAGGGGAAGGATAAAGAGGGTTGGAAGGACCTTTGTTACAATAAGAAAAGTTCACTGCACCTATGAAGATTAAAAAGGTCAATATTGGGACTGAAGAGAAACCCAAGATAACCAACATTGGTGATTACTGGGACAATGAGACAATGGAAAAAATAATTGAATTATTGCACGAGTATAGTGACTTGTTCCCAACCACATTTTTAGAAATGAAAGGGGTAGCAGGAGAACTTGGAGAAATGAAGATACCCCTCATATCATATGCAAGACTAGTTAGACAGAGACCATACAGATTAAACCCCATCTATAAGCAGAAAGTTAAGGCAAAAATTGACAGAATGCTAGAATCGGGAATCATAGAGCCCGTGGAAGAATCAGAATGGATCAGTCCAATGGTGGTCGAGGAAAAGAATACTGGAGGGATTAGGATATGTGTGGATTTGAGAAACTTAAATGATACATACCTACATGATACTTTTCCTATTCCATTTACATGTGAAGTGTTAGAGAATGTGGGAGGACATGAAGTATACTCTTTCACATATGGATTTTGAGGTTACCATCAAATCATAATTACTCCATAGGATAGGTACAAAACTACATTTGCAACAGAGTTGGGGTCATATTTGTAAAAATTAATGTCATTTGGTTTAAAGAATGCACCAACAATATTTTCCAGAGTAGTAGTAGCCACATTCAAGGATTTTATACATAAATTTCTAGAGGTGTATCTGGATGATTGGAAAATATTTAGTCTATTAAAGGACCATGTAGAAATTCTGAGATTAATGTTAGAAAGATGTAGGCAATGCCAGATTTCCTTGAACATTAAGAAATGTATGTTCAATACACCGTTTGACATCCTACTTGGACACATTGTACGCAAACGGGGCTTGATAGTAGACCCTGCAAAGATTTTTGTTATTGTCAATTTACCACCACCAAAGTCAATGCACCAGTTGAGAGCAACATTGGGCCACACAGGGTACTACAGGAAATTCATAAAGGGATATGCAAAAATTACTATGCCCATGGAGAGGTTGCTAAAGAAAGACATTAGGTTTCAGTGGAATGATGAATGCCAAGAGAGCTTGGACATACTGAAAGAGAAAGTGGTGACAACACCAATTCTGAACTTTCCAGATTGGACAAAAGAATTTCATGTGCATGTAGACGCTTCATCCATTCCACTTGGAGCAATTTTGGCACAACCAGGTGAAGGAAACATTGATCACCCAATATCGTTTGCTAGTAGAAAGTTATTCTAGTCTAAGCAGAACTATAATACTATAGAAAGGGAAGGTATGGCTATGGTATATGCCCTATAGAAGTTCAGGCATTATTTATTGGGGCAACATTTTAAGATGTTTACAGATCATTCCACTTTGAAGTACCTAGTTAACAAGCCAATGTTGAGGGGAAAGATTTGTATATGGCTAGTATTGTTTTAGGAATATGATTTTGAAATCATAGTAAAACCAGGGAAGTTGAATGCAGGACCAGATCGTCTATCAAGAATTACTAATGGAAAGGAGCCAAGGAACTTGGAGGAGAATTTTCTTGATGCTAACCTATTTTCTATTCAGATTGCTGATGATTATTTTGCTGATATTGTTGGATTTTTTAGCACAGGAATGGATCCCAAGGAATTTATTTTCATGTAGAGAAAATAGTTGGTAGTGTGCGTTGTAGACTATTAGTTGATCACAAGACACTTATACAAGTTAGGTGTCGATGGAATTATGAGAAGATGTGTGATGGAGCATGAACGCTCCATGGTGTTATCAGAAGAATGTGAAGGGATAACTGGAGGGAACTATGTAGGAAAGCCTACATCACAACAGGTGTTGCGTGTAGGATTATGGTGGCCCACAATACATAAGGACACAAAGGAATACTATTAGACCTGTGATGTCTGTTAGAGGGTGGGAAAACCATCCAAAAGGGATGAAATGCCACTTATGCCCCAAGTAACTCTACAGGTTTTTGATAAATGGGTTGTGGATTTCATTGGACCTATTAATCCACTAGCAAGGAGATAAAGAGCTAGATACATCATCACTATGAAAAAATACTTAACTAGATGAGCAAAAGCAACCCCAATGAAGGATTGCAGTGCAGAAACTGCAATACAGTTTCTCTTTGAGAACGTAGTGACCATATTTGGGTGTCCTAGAATTTTGTTGAGTGATCAGGAAACTCATTTTATTAACAGTACAATCAAAGCTATGACATAAGAATTTGAGATACATCATCAGAAGAGCACACCTTACCATCCCTAGGAAAATGGTACAGTAGAAGCTTTTAACAAGATTCTAGAAAATGCATTAACAAAGATTTGCAATGTGAATAGGAATGATTGGGATTTGAAGGTATCAACAATATTATGGGCTTACAAGACTACATGCAAGAAGCTTATAGGACAAACACCATTCAGATTGGTGTATGGGTAGGAAGTAGTGGTTCCATTGGATTATTTAGTACCTATTCTGCGCATTGCAGCAATCACTGACATGACAAAAGAAGGTGTTGCACAAGAAAGATTGGATCAGTTGATGGAGCTAGAAGAAGACAAAATTTTAGTAGGCTTCCACCAGGAAGTACATAAATCAAAGGAAAAAGCTTGGCATGATAGACACATAAAGAAGAAAAGATTTAAGGAAGGAGATCTAGTTCTCCTCTACGACAACAGGTATTTACAGCACCCTGGGAAATTCAAGATGCACTGGTTAGGGCCTTATTAGGTAGAGCCCATCAAAATTGGAGGTGTTATGCAACTAAAATATCTTACAGGAAAGAATCTCAAAGGACCAATGAATGGCAGTCGACTGAAGTTGTATTAAGACAGTCGATCTAACAACCTGAGGTGAAAACAAAGAGAGAAGGTATGATTGTACATATTGTATATAGTATATGTTAGAAGAGAAAGGAAAAAATCCATAAAAAGACAAAAATATAGAAGAATATTAGAGGGTTTTTGATGTAACAGATTTGACACTATTAACAGTGCGCCGCAGAAAAAC
>ML777679.1:15094-36818 GCA_009831015.1 Picea engelmannii
ATACTTCCGACAGGCTACTCGGTAGCCTTTTTTGATGGAGCAGCTCAGGCCTCTGGTCTCTGTTGTGGTGCTGGTGGCACCTTCCAATCCTCCCCTGAGAGGATCACAAAATGGACCCTAAGTTGTGGCAGGGGAACGAATACAAAAGCCGAGTTAATTGGCTTATGGACCACTCTCCTACTGGCCTCCTACTGGTCCCTTGATCATCTACAGGTCATAGGAAATTCAAAGGTTACAATTGACTGGATAAATGGATCGTGTCAGGTACATTCTATCCACGCTGAAGGCTGGAAGCTCAAAACACTTCAACTGGCTCGCACCTTCACTGACATTTCCTACCGACACCTCCCCAGATCCCACAACTCTGTAGCAGACGCTCTATCCAAGAGAGCTCTCAGACAAAAGGTGGGCAGACTATCCATCTTTCATTGTGATAGAGGAACACAGAGCTCGACTTCCATCTTCAATCTCTTCGAAGAATAATATCATAACGACATCGGCCTCCTTTCAGCGCGCATTGGTCTCCACTCTTCTCTGCTCTGTTTATTTTTTGGCAATACTGACAGACACTTCTGTTGGAGCGATGTCTCCACCTCCTGCTTCATTGTCATCAATATACAGTCTTTTGAATTATGCTTTCGCTGGGACCGCTATGTGCATACATCCTCCAGGCTTTGACCGTGGCTGGTTCCTTGGGCGGAGGCCTCCATTCCAATTCTTAAGACTTCTCATTGTCACACGGGATCTTGTGCCTGGCTGTCCGACCCTGCGTTGGAGTTCGCTTCACTTTGCCATAGCGATCCAAGGATCTCAGCAACACGCCATTGTTTCAGATGGACCTGTCATGTATTTCGGTTCTTGTATTCACAACTTGTTTGTACACAGTGAAAATGTAAACGATATATACCTAATATATTATCGAGTAATTTCTATTGGGAAAAAAAAACAACTAGAAATTTGGGAATTGGGAAGACTGTATGATGAATATTTAAGAAGTGTGGGTTGAGATTCCACTTTATGTTATGTTGAAAAATGAAACATATAAACATTCATCATGTTATAGTGGCCAATTGCACTAAGAAGGAACTCAGTTTCTCCTTGGTTATTACCTTTGTTAACATGTTTGTAGGATTATGGCTAGTATGTATCTTTTCCAACTTCAATTGTCCATCTTCCAAAATAGATCGTATGAAATGGTACCTGAGTTGTATATGTTTAATCTTAGAATGGAAGCTTGAGTTCTTTGCAAGATGAATTTCACTCTAGTTGTCACAGTACAACATGTTATTCTCTTTCCGTTTTCCCAATTCCTCCATAAACCTTTGTAACCAAATCATCTATTTACTAGCCTCTATAGCAACAACATACTCTGTTTCCATTGTTGAAAGTGAAACAACCTTTTGCAGTTTTGAAATCCAACTTATTGTTGTTCCATATACATTAAAAACATACCCTGTTATGCTCCTTATGCTATCTTTATCACCTGCCATATCTGAAACACTATATCCCTATAAAACAACGTTTGAACCTCCAAAACATAATGCATGAGTAGTAGTACCTCTCAAATGCCCAAGAATCCACTTTACTTCCTCCCAATGTTCTTATTGTTCATATACCCTCTCACAACTACCACTTTATGTGCAATAGTTGGTCTTGTGCACACCCTCACATACATAAAGCTACCAACCGATGATGAATAAGGGATCTTGGACATGTATTTTATCTTCTCTTATGTCTTGGGACACATTTTCTTGGTTAATTTTAAATGGCTAGTCAAAAGTGTACTAACTGGTTTTTCATTATGCATTCTAAACCTCTCCAACACCTTCTCTATGTACTCTCCCTGAGAAAATGTCAATTTGTGATTTTTTCCTATCTCTTTTTATTCTCATAGCAAGGATTTTCTTTGCAACACCCAAATCCTTCATCATAAATGAATTATATAATTTCATTTTGAGCACATTTATATCATGCATGTTAGACCCTGCAACAAACATGTTATCTATATACAATAGCAAGATAATATATCTTCCATTTTCTAGCCTCTTAAAATAAACACAGTGATTAGAATGACATCTACTATAACTTTGTTCTATGATAAACCTGTCAAATTTCAAATACCATTGTCTTGGAGCTTACATTAGTCGATACAAGCTCTTCTTCAACCTCAATACCAAATTATTCTTCCCTTTGACCTCATACCCCTATGGCTGCTACATATAAATATCTTCCTCCAAATCCCCATGGAGAAAAGTTTTTTTTTAATCTAACTATTCAAGATGAATATCTTCCACTGCCACAAGACTTAAAATAGTCTTAATTGAAGTCATTTTAACAACAGGAGAAAATATTTCATCAAAATATATACCTTTCTTATGTGCAAACCCCTTTACAACAAGTCTGGATTTGTACCATTTTTTTTCTCCATCTTCTTCCTTCAAAATGCAAACCCATGTATTCTACAATACTATTGTTCCTCCATAAAACTAACCAAGTCACAAGTTTGGTTATTTACCAAAGAGTCTATTTCCTCTTTCATGCCTTGCTCCCACTTCTTTTTAGTGTCTACATACATTGCCTCTTCATAACTTTATGGTTCACAAGAATCAATCAACAATAAATAATACAATTAAGGAGAGTATCATTCAAGGGGTCTACTAAACCTAGTAGATCTTCTAACAACACTTGAAGAAGTTTGAGGTGCATGTTTCTTTTTTTGTCATACATTTTGATTTTCTGGTACCTTTGGAATTTCATTTTCTTTGATTTCATCAAGCATTGTGTATTATGTATTTTCCTTTTCCTATTTCTTTCCCTGCAATTTATATTTGTACATGACCTTTTCATTGAATACCATGTATCTCTACTCCTAATGATTTTTTTATTTTGATAATCCCATAAGTGATAACCAAAATCATTAACATTGTATCCAATAAAGGTACACTTCTTGGATTTTGCCTCAAGCTTTGTTCTATTTTCTTTATCAATATGGAAAGATGTTTCACAACCAGAAGTATTTAGAAATGAGTAGTTTACCTTTTTACCTATCCATGCCTCCTCTCGAATTCCATCATCCAAGGAGCTTGAAGGCCCTTTGTTTATTAAGTAAACAACAATATCTACAACATATGCCCCAAAATGTAAGGAAAACCCTACATGCAATCTCATACTCCTTGCACGTTCCATGATTGTCTTGTTCATCCTTTCTGACACACCATTTTCTTGTGGTGTTCTTGGAACTGTCTTCTCTCTACAAATCTCATGGTATGAACAATAATTATCGAACTCCTTGATGCAGTATTCACCCCCATTATCTGATCTGAGACACTTCAACCTTTTTCCTATCTCATTCTCAATGAAAGCTTTCCATTTCTTAAAAGCGTCAAAAACATCAGATTTTTGTTGAATGCAATAAACCCAAGTTTCTAGTTGCATCATCAATAAAATTAACATAATAACAAGAGCCACTTAGAGATGATACCTGAGTTGGTCCCCATACATCTATATGCACAAGCTCTAAATTTTCACTCTTCTTTTTCTTCCCAACTTTGAGAAATATGACTCTCTTTTGTTTTCCATAAAGACAGTGCTCACGAAAATCCAAATCAACTTGTTTAAGGTCTAGCAACAAATTATTTTTGTGGAGTATCTACATCCCCTTCTCACTCATGTGTCCAAGCCTATGATTCTACAGTGTTGTATCCACTTCTGTAGAAGCTAAATATATAGAAGAGTCAGCATTACCAATACATAAATACAATGTACCTACCTTCTCTCCTTTTGTTATTACCAGTGATCCTTTAGTGACCTTCCACGTCTTTTCTGTAAATGTAGATATATAGCCTTCACTTCCCAAATACCTTATTGAAATTATATTTCTTCTCAAATCTGGAACATATCTCACCTCTTTCAACATGCATTGGTTTCCATTCTTTAACTTTATTTTCACCTTACCCGTTCCAACAATTTTACATGGTTCATTATCACCTAAATAAACCTGTCGAAAATCACCTTGAACATAATCTTGAAAATATTTCCTATGGGGCGTGACATCAAATGAAGCCCCTAAATTTAATACACAAGAATCAGTAATATTATCTAAAGAAAGAATCAAAGCATATTGTAACACATCACCTGCTACATTTGCTTCCTGATTTTTCTCTTGTTGTCCATCTCCTTGTTTCTTTGGAGATCTGCAGTCTTTTTTCAAATGTCCTTTCTTCCCACAATTTCAGCACTCGATCTTTGCTAGTATGGATTTTGATCTTCCCTTCCTGGACTTCCCACAGTTCCCTGGGCTCTTTCCTCTTTCCCTTTGTCTTCCTCTGTTCACTACGGTCAACGCATTACCAGATGTCTCACCCGTGCTTTTCCATCACATTTCCTCTCTAAGGATAACATCGACAACATCATCAAATTTCAAAATTTTTGAACCCAAGACAAAGTTACTTACATCAATGACCAAGACGTTTCATCTTTCTGGCAATGAGCACAAGATTAGAAGATCCTAACGTCATCATTAAATTTCACTCCTATAGAAATTAGTTGATTAGTAATCGTATTAAATTCATTTAAATGGTTGGAAACAAACCCACCTTCCGACATCTTCATATTAAATAATCGCTTCATTAGAAATACCTTGTTGGAGGCTGAGGGTTTTTCATATAGTTTATCCAATACCTTCATCATATCCTCCATTGTATTTTCTTTTGAAGTTCTAAATTCCACTGATGCTTCCAGGAACAACCATATCATTCCTAGTGCCTTTCTGTCAAGAACCTCCCATTCTTCATCCTTCATACTCACCAATTACTTTTCTTTTTCGCCCAACGATAGGAAATTATCCTTATTATATAGATAGTCTTCCATTTGCATCTTCCATAAATGGTAGTTTTGGCCGCTAAATTTCTCGACCCTAAACTTTCCATCTTCAACCATTGCTCCCACTTGAAATAAGAACCCTCTTTTCCTATGAGTTACCTTTCTCTTTGATACCAATTGTTAGAAAAAAAGGATCACAGAGAAATGAAATAAAAATAGATGTGGAAATAAAACACAAAAGATACAAAATACAATAGAAACACATATATACATGGTTCACTGTTGGTACAAGAGAAGACCCAAGGTTCAATGCTACAACAACGCACCAACAACACCCTAACTACTGGCCCTTTCGGCAACACCTGCGAAGTAGATGAAGTCTCACCCGAGGTAGAGGCAGGGATGGTTGCAGGACTCTGGTGTCTGCAAACTTAGCTGGGACACAGATCTGTGATTACAACACCTTAACAAAGCACTTAGCAGTTAAATTTCATTAATATTCAAACTTATTTATAGCATAGCTAAACCCTAACAACATGTCAGCGCAGTATTCACACAAATCCAATATAATCAAGCACTAAGCATACCAACATAGGTCAGATCTAGCATTTATTCACATTATTCAACATTAAGCTACCATACCATATTCATCTAACATACATCAACACACTAAGCATTTAACCACATAAACAAGAGAACAACCATAAATCACATAGCAACCACAACGCAAGATATACGTGGTTCACCCCCACCCTAGGGCTACATCCACCAACTCTTCTTCTTTATTTCTTTATGTGAATCTTCTACATGCATAGAGCCATGATATATTACTTCGCAGAGGAAAGGAGATCTGCGCACTTCGCTAGATCCTCATTCCTTGAAGTACAACACAAAGCCTTCCATAGTCTCTTACAATCACTTGCACTTAGATCTGCAAGTCTCACATAGTATGCACTTAACAATTAACACTTAGCACTTAGCATCACATACTTGTCCCTTCTTCGATCACATAGATCAAACTTTATCACTTAGCACACTGGCCTCTTCTTACATCACCTAGCTAACTATTTATACATTGCAAAATGGGCCTAAACATGGGTAAACCTGTGTGTTAGCGATCAAATATGCACCGGTATTTTGATGAGCATTTCTATCACTCTTTATTTCATTTATCGTCTTCTTCAGACTCTTGGTCAGTATCTTAACCTTCATAGTGCTCATTAAGCTCATATTTGATTACTCTGCTCACAAATCCTTTGTTTCTATGCCTCCGGACCTGAAATACATGATACAAATAATATCATTCATTTTTCTTTAGTCTATGTTATAGAGATTATAAAACAAAAAAAATGTTTTATTTTTATGTTTTATATCTCATATTATGGACAAAGAAATATATGTGTTCATATATGCCAAGTTCCAGGTCTGCACATCAAGTGTGTTCAATACAAAGTCAAAGTGCACAGTGATATATAAAGACCCAAGCCAAAGCCGAGTTCTCAAGCCTAATTTCGAGTCAAACTACAGTCTAAGAAGCCCTGGGGTCATTTGCATTCATGCAAGTAATCGAAATTTGTCAATTTTGATTTTTGGAAAAGTCTTTGTTTTTGGTGGTTTAGACGAGCATGTGCATGCTCATTAACCACCGAAAAGAATCACTTTCAGTGGATAAGGTGCTTAAATCTGAGTACAGTTAACCACCGAAAGTATAGAATTTCCATTAAAAACTGCCTTTGGGAAAAATCGTTTTTCTCAGCGTTGGAATGTTTGTTTCGCACATTCAAATGGTCGATTGACATCTACAGATCATAAGATTTCCAATGGTGTAATCAGATCTGGATTTAGAGCTTGGGAAGGTGGTCAAAATTTCCCCGCAAGATCAATGTTTTTTAAAGATTGCCTAGGCTTTTGTTTATTGTGCTTATGTATTTCGCCCTAACAGTTCAAGTTGCTTTCCTCTTGGGGAATCAAGTGATCAGGCTATACAGTTAATTGTACAAGGAGTTAGTAGCACGATTCTTGACAAACATTTCATCAAATGGAGAGTTCTTCACGTGGAACAAATTCCTGTGAAGGTTTAACTATTCAAGGTAAATTATATTTGAATGTCAAGCCTGTAGAAGAAGTTCCAGAAGTTTTGATTCCAGATTGTCCTCTGAATATCCATCTGTCAATTCTTCATCAAAGCTTGGCGAGGCACATAAATTCATATATGATTTGGGATAACAGAATTGATTTTCCACATGGGTCTTTATTATTTTCAGCCACGAAGACAAATAATCATGGTGATTTCATTTGATTTATGTTTCAAATTCGAATTGCAGCTAGATTTATTAATAATCAATTTGATCCGGAAATCATTGTTTTTTTTTTATCATGATCCCATGATTTCCTCATGCCAACTCACACTTAAAAGATCATATTCCCATGATTTTTAAGGGTTTCCAAGTGAAATTCGAGTTTAATTGTTGATTATGGAGCCATTTGTCATCTAAATCGAAGAAAATCCAAGCTGTTGCGATTCTCAAGCAAATGTATTTGTCGCAGATCCATTTTTGAAAGCTACAGGCTTTCGGTGGTTAAGAGGCTTAAATTTCGCCCCTCTTAACCACCGAAAAGCAGTGCTTTCAGTGGTTAAGAGGCTTAAATTTGACCTTCTTAACCACCGAAAGCTTGTAATGACCAGAATACTTGAAATTTCGCCCAGATCAGGAATTTTCGAATCAGAATGAGATGAAACCTCTTGGAATAGACAGGTGGTGAATTATCAAGTTAGATCCAATGGTTACTTTGATGGATAAGGCAAAGAAGAGGTGTTTTAATCAAGTTTGGTACGTTTTTCAAAGGCAAAAATATAGGGTTTTTGTTCAACTTAGCAAATTCGAATTCTATCTTTTGGAAGAGTCATCAAACAGCCTTGGGAGGCTAATCTGCACTGCATCATGACTCTACTACCTCTGAATACCATCATATGTGGGATTGACCTCATTTTGAGGATCTTTCCTTATTTCTTGAAAATATAGTTTGACTTTCTATTTTTAGTAAATCAGATCCATTCTTTCAGGATCTAGATAATGCATTGTAAAATCTATAAAGCTGAAAACAAAAGAGGAAATGGGAGGTTCGATTCTGGATGAAGAAATTGCACTCTTTGTAATAGACTTTCATGATAATACAGATCACAATTTTCTCTCTTTATTGATGTCAGATTCCTCTCATCTTCTATACTGTCATTCAAGTTGTCTTAACTGTCATATGATTGTCATCTCATTATTCAGTTCACAATTTGAATGTTAGTTGCTTTCATTGTTTATTAAACCCATCACTTAGTATCTGGTTTATAAACATTGGTTTCTTCACCCATTTTTAATCTATTTATCTGATTATCAATCCTTGAGAGCACTGGCTTATTTGATTATTGTTAGTAGTCTGGATACATTGTTGTATTTCAGTTATCCCATTGATCCATTCATTACTTAAGCATAAATCCATTCATTTTATAATTTACCAAGCATCTTTGGTTTACAACCCCAAAGAGTTTCTTGGAGAGATAACAAATTGGCGTCGTTTCCGGGGAGAGGAGATTGAAGCTCAGCTTCCTTGGGACATGACATAGATCCAGCTTTGATGATAGACAAAGCCTGGACATTCACTTGGTTGTAATCTTCTATCTGGCAGCTCCACGATTAAAGACTCCATTGGGGAGGATCCGGTTGACAGAAGATGAAGGAGTTGAATTTCAAATCCAGGTACCAGTTCATTAGTCTGCTTCATGAACTGTTGTATTTCTTTATCAGCTCTTTCATGTTTTTCCTTTCGTGTGTAAAGAGAATTATTTTCTTCTTTGTATATTCAGAGAATCATCATCCTTCTTGTATATATCTGTCTTTAGAAGAAGAAATCTTGCAGCCCTGCATTATATATGTAGATTTGGTAGTCTTACCTCAACCCATTCATAAAGATGACCACTGTATTTCTTTTCCTTCAGAATTTGATCAGCCATGTGACCTTGAAAATATAGAAATTGTTTCAGACCCTGTCCAGATCTCAACCCCTCTTGCCATAATTTCTGAACCTTGTCAACAACTTACCATCTCTCGTGAGCAGTCCACAGTCTTTCAAGTTAAGATCCAGATGAAGATGTTCAAGCCTTTAAAGCTGCCCCTTCTTCTTCATCCTTATGCTGATGACTGTTATGAATATCTCCCTTGGTTTTCTGGAGAGAATCAAGCTTCAGCTGAGAGACACGTGGAATCCTTTTTGGATTTTTTTGATCGTTTTCAGCTTGCTCATGAAGATGTGATCATGAGATTTTTCTCAAAGTCTCTCATCAAAGATGCTGTTGCATGGTTTAAAGGTCTGAGAGCTTATTCTATTGGCTCTTGGATCGAGTTCTCTAATGATTTCCTAAAGTATTGGGGCAAGTACAAATCTTTAGATTCATACCTTGCTGATTTCTATGCTTTGAAACGAGAGCAGGATGAAGCCTTGCCTGTTTTTAACAGAAGGTTCTACCGTGTTTATCATGACATGCCTTTGGAGGTCAGGCCTACAGAGACAATTGACATGATATATTATGTCATTGGTCTTCATTCAGATCTTGTCCTTCTTTTGCTAGAATGGGAGTCTTCATCCTTAACCCAGTTGTTTGAAGATGCTCAAGAAGTCGAGGAAAACATTCATGTTTCCCGAAGGATCCGAGATCGAGATTTCTTTGAAAATTTGCAAGTGCATGAGCAAGAAGAATATCAATGTACTTCAGATTTTGAGAAAGAGAGTAATGAGGTTGGAGCAGATTTGGGACAACAACAAACATGTAAGTTCAATTCAGTTTCTGGGTCAGATTTTTCAGTGTTCACTGAGTATTCCAGAGACAGGTATGCATGTGAAGCTTATGATCAATTCGTAAATCAGGAAGAGCCAATGATGACTGATGATTGCATAGGCAATTATATGTTTTTAACTAATCCTTGTTCATATGATTTTAATACTGTCTTATCATCATCTTCTGAGAACTTTTCTAAAGAGGAAGTTGTGATGATTGATGATCAAAATCTGAGATCAAGGGAACAAGAAGGTGATCAGTTTTCTAGCAAAGGAACAACCATGGCTGAGCAGGAGGCTGCCATAGATGTGCAGTTGTTTTCCAAGGAGCAGCATGTACTTATCTTCCTTTTAAGGATCTAGTGGTAGCTTTCATGGACGTATATTTTTCAAAGGATCTGAAGATTTCAGATTTCCTTAGCTTGTCGTTGTTTGTGGGTAAGTATAGTTTCATGAATGAGTTTTATTCACCATTCTTACATTTCAAACATCAAATGTTGAGCAGTGATAGAGACAAGGTTTCTTCAGTTTTGAAGTTACTTGGATGGTTATTATGGAAGTCAGCATTTACTTAACCAAGAGGCAGTATGGTTGGTTAGTGTAGGAGTAGACAGAAGAATAAGCTCGTCATACGAGTAGCTAGATCTTTTTCAGTTGTTAAGTTCATGAATAAGCAGACATACTACATGCAAGCTACAGGTATACAAGGGATCAGTGCTAAAGGCTTAATGACTCCATAGCCCAACAGAAACGACGACTGGAACTACTAAGTTCTTGGAAACCTCGCAGGGAGGTCTCCATCCTAGTTGGAGCCAGATGTTAGCGATCAAATACGCACCGGTATTTTGATGAGCATTTCTATCACTCTTTATTTCATTTATCGTCTTCTTCAGACTCTTGGCCAGTATCTTAACCTTCATAGTGCTCATTAAGCTCATATTTGATTACTTTGCTCACAAATCCTTTGTTTCTATGCCTCCAGACCTGAAATACATGACACAAATAATGTCATTCATTTTTCTTTAGTCTATGTTATAGAGATTATAAAACAAAAAAAATGTTTTATTTTTATGTTTTATATCTCATATTATGGACAAAGAAATATATATGTTCATATATGCCAAGTTCCAGGTCTGCACATCAAGTGTGTTCAATACAAAGTCAAAGTGCACAGTGATATATAAAGACCCAAGCCAAAGCCGAGTTCTCAAGCCTAATTTTGAGTCAAACTACAGTCTAAGAAGCCCTGGGGTCATTTGCATTCATGCAGGTAATTGAAATTTGTCAATTTTGATTTTTGGAAAAGTCTCTGTTTTCGGTGGTTTAGGCGAGCCTGTGCGTGCTCATTAACCACCGAAAAGAAGCACTTTCAGTGGATAAGGTGCTTAAATCTAAGTACAGTTAACCACCGAAAGTATAGAATTTCCATTAAAAACTGCCTTTGGGAAAAAACGTTTTTCTCAGTCTTGGAATGTTCGTTTCGCACGTTCAAATGGTCGATTGCCATCTACAGATCATAAGATTTCCAATGGTGTAATCAGATCTGGATTTAGATCTTGGGAAGTCGGTCAAAAGTTCCCCGCAAGATCAGTGTTTTTTACAGATTGCCTAGGCTTTTGTTTATTGTGCTTATGTATTTCTCCCTAACAGTTCAAGTTGCTTTCCTCTTGGGGAATCAAGTGATCAGGCTATACAATTAATTGTATAAGGAGTTAGTAGCACAATTCTTGACAAACATTTCATCAAATGGAGAGTTCTTCACGTGGAACAAATTCCCGTGAAGGTTTAACTATTCAAGGTAAATTATATTTGAATGTCAAGCCTGTAGAAGAAGTTCCAGAAGTTTTGATTCCAGATTGTCCTCCGAATCTCCATCTGTCAATTCTTCATCAAAGCTTGGTGAGGCATAGAAATTCATATATGATTTGGGATAACAGAATTGATTTTCCACATGGGTCTTTATTATTTTCAGCCACGAAGACAAATAATCATGGTGATTTCATTTGATTTCTATTTCAAATTCAAATTGCAGCTGGATTTATTAATAATCAATTTGATCCGGAAGTCATTTCTTTTTTTTATCATGATCCCGTGATTTCCTCATGCCAAATCACACTCAAAATATCATAATCCCATGATTTTTAAGGGTTGCCAAGTGAAATTCGAGTTTAATTGCTGATTATGGAGCCATTTGTCATCTAAATTGAAGAAAATCCAAGCTGTTGCGATTCTCAAGCAAATCTATTTGTCGCAGATTCGTTTTTGAAAGCTACAGGCTTTAGGTGGTTAAGAGGCTTAAATTTCTCTCCTCTTAACCACTGAAAAGCAGTGCTTTCGGTGGTTAAGAGGCTTAAATTTGACCTTCTTAACCACCAAAAGCCTGTAATGACCAAAATACTTGAAATTTCGCCCAGATCAGGAATTTTTGAATTAGAATGAGATGAAACCTCTTGGAATAAATAGGTGGTTAATTATCAAGTTAGATCCAATGGTTACTTTGATGGATAAGGCAAAGAAGAGGTGTTTTAATCAAGTTTGGTACATTTTTCAAAGGCAAAAATATAGGGTTTTTGTTCAACTCAACAAATTCGAATTCTATCTTTTGGAAGAGTCATCAAACAACCTTGGGAGGATAATCTGCACTACATCAGGACTCTACTACCTTTGAAGACCATCATATGTGGGATTGACCTCATTTTGAGGATCTTTCCTTATTTCTTGAAAATATAGTTTGACTTTCTGTTTTTAGTAAATCAAATCCATTCTTTCAGGATCTAGATAATGCATTGTAAAAGCTATAAAGATGAAAACAGAAGAGGAACTGGGAGGTTCGATTCTGGATGAAGAAATTACACTCTTTGTAATAGACTTTTATGATAATACAGATCACAATTTTCTCTCTTTATTGATGTCAGATTCCTCTCATCTTCTATACTGTCATTCAAGTTGTCTTAACTGTCATATGACTGTCATCTCATTGTTCAGTTCACAATTTGAATGTTAGTTGCTTTCATTGTTTATTAAACCCATCACTTAATATTTGGTTTATAAACATTGATTTCTTCACCCATTTTTAAGCTATTTATCTGATTATCAATCCTTGAGAGCACTGGCTTATTTGATTATTGTTAGTAGTCTGGATACATTGTTGTATTTCAGTTATCCCATTGATCCATTCATTACTTAAGCATAAATCCATTCATTTTATAAGTTACCAAGCATCTTTGGTTTACAACCCCAAAGAGTTTCTTGGAGAGCTAACACCATGGGCCGACATCCCATTCCCATTACATAATCCCAAAACCCAAAAATCTCTAAAAGGGGGGCCGAGATCTCGCGATATCTACTTCAACTTGCGCTCCATCTTCGACAGCCTTTTGAAGTCTAAAAAGTAGGTCAAACATGACCAAGGATCCTCAAAACTTCGTCAAGGGCCAACAAGCCCCCAACACTCACCTGTGACTCATCCCGAGTCACTCTGGTCTAGGTATCTATGCTTCAAAATCCTTGAGATTGGCTCGAGCTTCTTTGACATGTTGTTGCGTTAGGGTCTCCTGCTCGGTGAACTCTTGGAAGACTGCTTTGTTGACAGGTCCCTCTAAACGTTGTTTTACTGCAACAACTACTTGTTCCAACTCTGCGCCTCGGCCTTCAATCTCCTCAAACTGTTGGCAAGCTTCGTCTTGGACTGGTTGGAGCCTTTGAGTCACTTCCATGACTTTTCTCTGAATGTTGTGGACCTGATGTTGAGCAGTGCGTTGTTCATGGGATCACTTCATCCTTTCAACTACTGACATGAGCTTCAACTGTGCCTGCACTGTTGCTTCTTGCTACTTTGCCTCCTAGAGTTGTGACTCCAGTACCTTCAGCTCAGTAACTTCAGTGAGTCGCTCATAATTTCGTATGTTGTGAGCACTTAGTTGTTTTCATTCCAGAGAAAATGCTCTGATCCTCTTGACTACGCTCTGGGTAGTGGCTTCTCTTTGATCTTGCACGTCCTGCGGGGTACTTGGCACTGTTCGTAGCTCGAGGTATGCGATTATCTGTTGAAGCTGTTGGATAGCTTCTGTGAGCTGCTCTACTTGATGTTCCATTGGGTCTTCCTCTTTTTTCTCTAAGCCTATCATAGAGCAAAGTGCTCTGCTGACTGCTTCTTTTACTCTCACCTGCTCTACGAGCAACTGTTCTTTCTCTTGTTGGATCTACACTTTCTCTTCTTCAAACATATCTTGGAGGGTAGCCTTCTCTTGTTGCACAACTCGATGTTTCTCTATGACTACTTTTTGTATTTGCTTTATGGCCTTTGTGGCCTGTTTGGTTTCTTCCTGTGCGCGACGAAGGAAAGCTTCGGTCCCATCAGCTATTCTACGGATTTGGGCAGGCTCATCTCCCAACTCAAGTGCTTCTGATGGAGGGGGTGCAATGGATACTGTGGGGCTGGATTGAATGGCATGTTCTACCCCTCTGAGTTCAACCTCATTCTATCATACATCTCCTCCTACTTGGCTTCATGTTTCTACAAGATGTCCTGTGAGGCATATACTACAGCTACGATAATAAAGTCGAAGTCATATAGAGTGAGAACAGTCTGCATTTTAGTTAAGGTGGCTCTAGATTTCTTTCGGGAAGTGGGTTTCATGGGAGAAACCTTCCTTTTCTTCAAGGGATCAGCCTCATCAATAGGGTCCCTAGGCAGTGTTACATTGCCTTGCTTCTGCTGGTCCTCTTTGCCATTTTTCTCTTCTACTTGGTCATCACCTCCTCATCCAGGTGATACTGAAGCAGTTCCTTCCGATGTGCTGCTCAAGTTCTGGACCTCTTTAGTCTTCTTCCTTCTTCTAGGTCCAGGAAGATCCTTTTCTTCATGAGTGGTCTCAGGGCTGCTGATTAGTTCAAGGTTCGACATTTCTGCGGGGTTTGCGTGGTGAGGAGTTTTGCAAGCCATTCCTTGGTGATATCTTCAAGGTCCTCCTCTCTGAGCTTGTAGTATGATTGAAGCTCTTCGTTGTGCTCATCTATGCACGTGGTGATATAAATGAAGTGTCGATCTACACAGAAATTCATGAGGGGTCGGAACCGATGCAGGGTGTTTTGCGTCATGTGAGGGACAGCTTCGAAACCCCTCTTCAGTTGGAGATAATAGTTATGAAAGACAACGTTCGACTACCACTATTTTCCCATATCACTCGAGTACCAGAGTGTGGTGAACTTCACAGTGAGTGGCTCAAACGGTTCAATGTCTGGAAAGGTTGCACCTTCCGGCATTTCCCAAGCGGTAAATGTGATGAGGATCAGGAGCCAGCTAAAGTGGAACTCATAGCCCTGATCCTGAGCTTCGCGGAAGTCTAATTCCAGCTGGTTGACCAAGTACATTGCCCAGTTCATCTGGAGTCCTTCTACACATTTCCTGGCTAATTCAACAACGAATCTTGTGACTTGAGTAGGTCGGTTCTTCCTCACTAGATTTCTTGTGATCAATTGGCAGGCCAGGGGCACTGCACCATTCTGGATGGAAGCTACCTTGTAGCCTCGCGTTCCCTTTTCTACATCACCGTAAGTGTCCTTAATTCTTTGTGCCTGGGCACGGTCAAAAGCCTTCCCTAGGAAGAAGTCTTGTGGGTCAGGTCCTTGCATGCTCAATCCGGTGATGTTATGGATTAGCATCGAATCAACTATGATGTGTCTATCTAGCCATAGGTACCTGCCATGGTAACATCAGAGCAGGATCTTAACACATGCATTAACCTCCTGGTGCCTTCCAAAGTGTGGGATCTTCATCACATTCAAGAGGGTGGACTGTGCGAGGTTCATAGTCCATGGCTGGGGGATTATTTTTTAGTTCTTCCCCTTCGTCTTGGTCAGATACTTGTAAGGAGAAAGCATGTTGTAATTCTTGCAGTCACCTAGTCTGAAGTCGTTGAACTTAAAATTTTTGATCTTATCTTGCTGCATTCTAACTGCACGTATCCCCTTCGGGAGGTACGCGGTAACCATGGTGTAATTAAATTCCCTCGGGACACTGTCACAACTCACTGCATCAGCCAGAGGCATGATGTAGTCAGGTAATATGGTTGGGATTAACTTCGCATTTTCTAGATCATCTATGTGCTTGGTTCTCTTCTCTGTTGTTGGTCAGATGGTCCAGATCCACGAGCAGTCGACAGAGAGGCTTTCACTCCTTGCATCGATGAATCTTGAATTCATGTGGACATCACTCTCTCGGCCATCATATCAATTAAAACTTCCTCGATTGACTTCTCCATGGCACTAAGCTCGTCTGACATGCACGCTCTCGATCGGAAAACTCGTGTGGATGGATGAGTGCTCAAAGAAATAGAATCGGTGTCGATCTTACTAAACACAACATGGTAGCAATGGGTTCTCTTGTTAGCTCCGATACAATTCACAAAAGTGTTCTTGGTACAATAGTCGATGGACTAAGTAGACACGATGTAACAGATCTCTCCAACGGATAAGAAGCTTTCCATTAATGCAGTTTTGTTAGTTGCAACGTGGTCCCAGCGGACTGATGGAAAGCTTTATGTTCATAACTTATGTTCTAACCATTATGGAATCATCGACCCAATGGTTATAATGCTTCCAATGGTCATATTGCTTTGCCATGGCGAAGTTCCATGGGGCGTTCTGATATCCCGACGAAGTTCCAATTTTGAAAATCTTTCTTCCACGAAGTTCCCTCTGGGCCCTTCTGTAACTTTTCGATCTTTTCTCTCTTCTTACTGAGTTTTCTAGAATTCTTCCTAGTGATCTTCATCTCAATATTCCTTTTTCCATTTTGATTCTTGTCTTCTTTTGGCATAACAGCTTCACATTGTTGAGATTCTTTCATAGGATTCAAAGGAAATACTTCTTCTATGTCTATGGTAGGTGCTCTACTTGTCTGTGAATATTCTCGTGTTCTTTCAACTTCGTGATCCAAGTTTATGGTTCTAAGTAGCTTCGATCTATTCTCCTATTCTACAATCAAGTGTGCTATCTTCCTAGTCATGAAATCTTTTAATTCCTGCTTTTTCTGTTCTAGGGTCTCCTCTTCTTTTCTTTTGGTATGATATTTCTCGATCCAGGTTTTTCCTAATAACATAGTAAATGGAGCGTTGTTCTCAATGAATCTAAAAACCTCAAAATCTTCCTCTATCGAAGCTCCATGAGCACTCATAGACACCTAGGTGATTCTTCCACATAGGGTTATCAACTTTCCACTGAATAATCCTATTCCTCCCAATGAAGGAGTCATATCAGGCGTTCCTAAAGCTTCCCAAGTTCTTTATGTCATGATGTTTACCTGTTTTTCCTCATCTAGAACATAGTCTATGTCGAAGTCTCCTATTCTTGCTTCTATGCATTCTTTTTCTTTGAAGATCTCTGATAAGTTGATATCTCTGTGATCATTTAGGGTTTCTTTTATTTGTAGTAGTACAGTCTATGATTCTGTCTGGGGTTCTACCATGGTGTCAGTTTTGTGACCTTCCTCAAGGTTTTCTTGTCTCATATTCATTTTTTCAAGCTTAGCAATCATTCTAGGGCAATCTAAAACTTCATGGTCCATATATTTACAACAAAGAAAACTAGGTCTTCTTCTAGGGCATTCCTTAGCAAGATGTCCCGATCTTATGCAACTGTAACAAAGGGTTAATCCTCTTTTTTTCTTAAATGATCCCTAGCCTTTCTTGTAATGTGCACTAGGATCATAGTAGCTAACCTACAAACAATTCTTTCTAGGATCCTGCATCCATTTGTTAGTCCAAACATTCTTTCTATGCATAGGAATAACATATCTTTCATTATTTCTATCAGATCTATTCATATCAAACCTTCTCTCTTCTAGTTGTGACCTAGTTTTCATACTTGGATAACATTTATCAAACATACCTAGATCCATACTCTTGAAACAAAAATTTTCACTAATCTTACTTTTAGTAGAGCACAAAGCTTCCAAATCTAAAACTTTTCACTATTCTTACCTTTATCAAAGCAAAAATCTTCGAGATCTTACCTCTTTTCTTCGGATCTGACTTCTCTTCTTAGCACAGATATTTACAGGTCAAGTATAATACTGCGCACTAAGGCAACAGATCTACGTACAAAACTTCCTTTCTTTCCTTGAGTTCCCAACAATCACAGTTTCTGTCCCAACAACGGAACCATTTATTGGCACAGGGGCAGACCCAGGGTTCAATGCTACAATAATGCACCAGTAAAACCCTAACTACTGGCCCTTTCAGAAACACTTGCGAAGCAAATGAAGTCTCACCCGAGGTAGAGGCATGGCTGGTTGCAGGACTCCGGTGTCTGCAACCTTACCTGGGACACATGTAGTGTCCCCAAGGCCGAGCCCCATTGCAAACCATGTTCTGAAAGAAATTGTAATTATGTTTTATAGGCTAGTGAGCCAAGTTTTTATAAGCTAGAGGCTTATGTGTTTGTTAGGCCAGGGAGCCTAAGTGTTGAAGGCCAGGAGCCTGCTGTTGTATATGTAATCATGCAGAACACTTAATAAAATATAAACACCACCAGGTGCAGACCGACCACGATGAATGAGTGAAGGGGGACTGAGCATCCATAGAGTGGGCAAGGAATTAGGGACTGGAAGGTGGGAAAGGGGCTAAGTGTTGAGCCTGGGGGCCAAGCCTAGGAGGCTTAAGCCTGGGAATAATATTTTAATATTATTCGAAAAGAACATGTGCATTTTATGTTTCATTTCATCCTAAGTATTGGAAAGGGTAAGCATGCAAAGGGGATGCATGCTGATGGAACACATGCAGTTCCAAGGGTGACAAGTGTCAGCCCTGGTGCATCCAAATAAAATGGCCAGGAGGAGCCGTGAGAGGGATTCTCCTCCATTCTACCTGACGGTCTAAAGGTGAACGATCGGACCTCTGCAAAAGAATACCCTGGTGGATCCCTGAAAGCCGAAAATCCTGGGTTGACTTCTGAGATAGCCGGTAGAACCCTGTCTGAACAGCTCAAACCTGTGTTGACCCTGCGTGGATTGTTTGTCACGCATCCCCGACAACCAGAGCGTGAGTCTATTCTATGTTGGCGGATTGGGAAATAAGAAGTGACCAGCCATTGTTGAACCTGTTGGGAAGCTTGTGTCTGTTTTCCCCATGAGTTATTGTGACCACGCAGTGCTGAACTGCATGAGGTCTTATTGGCCAGTGGTACAACGTTCTCTCCAGGTGAGAGAGGTGATTGAGGTTGGAAGAATAGGTTGTTGGCCTATGAGCGATTATCTCCAGGTGAGAGAGTGCGCGAAGGAAGGAGAGGACTCCTGGAAGGAACCTTGTAGCTGCCACAGAGCTCGGAGACTTCCAATCCGGCCTGTTCTTGTAACCCAAGGCAAGGGAGATTAGCAGCTAAAGGACTGTCCAGGTGACAGAGAAGGTGTATTATTCTGGGGTGGAACAGGCATGTGGGGAATGAGGGTCTATGGGCAGTGAGCATGGGAGGTTCGTGGGGAGAGAATCCCTTCCTTGTTGTTGTTGTGTGTGTTGTTTTCCCTGTAACCTTAGCCTAGCCTAGGATTCCTTGCCTAGGGGTGGAGCTTAGTCCCAGCTCGGGGGTGACCCACTGCTGAGCTAATGAGCAGTCCGGTCTAAGGCTGGGAGGTTCGTGGAAGGCCTGCACTTGGTTGGTGGATTCTACCATTGTTTTACAGATAAGTACCAGATGATGCTTTAATTATGTTTTGTAACTTTGTGTATGATAATTATCATGCATTCTGTTGTGCATTTGGATTAATGTATTTGCCATGGATTATTTATGTTAAAAATGATTCTTATTCTTACTCTGAGCTGAAATGTATTTCTTTGCTTAAATGCATGTGATTAATTATGAATGAGAATGTGTTATTCCGCGTAGTAACACCTACACGGTAGCCAAGGTGCGCTACAGTTTTTCTGGGTTATCTACCAAGAGGTGTTATAGTAACCTTGGTAGCCGAGTGAAAAGGGTGTTACAGTTTGGTATCAGAGCCAAGGTTTCGACACTGAGCCTAGATGGGCCAGTGGAGCGGTCTTTGGACCGAGAACGCGAGGGGAAATTGGGTCTGGAAGGCCAATTTCGGACCCTGGTTTACTCCAAAATGTCAAGGAGTTACTTGATGAGTTTTTAAAGCTCAGGAGGTATAATGGCGTTATGAAACCGCAGCCATTGTGGTATGAGTCCACAGGGAGAGAGGACTCCACACCGGTGGTGTGGAAGCTCTAGGATCTGTTCGGGAGGGAAGGCGAACCCTTTTGAGCCGTCAAATCTTGAGAAAATTACCTGATAGCCGTCGGATCTGTAGAAAATTACCTGATAGCTTCGTGAACAGGCTATATCGGGATATCGACGTTCGGGATATCGGAGTTCTCGAGGTCGAGAAGGTTGGGACATTTCAAGTTTCGAAATAGCGATATTTGATCTAAGCCATCCAACAGTTGAGACATGTGGCGGAGATCGAGCGACCCGTCGATATACAGGCTACTGGGGTTTTGAGTTGACAAAGGATTTTGTCATCGGGGAAAGTCCCGATAGAAAAGTCAAATCGGCACATCGGGGTTCGGCGTTTCATGAATCCTAGAGACGAGACGTCGGGGACAATTGGAACCGTGAAATCACGAGAAGCGATTAAGATCGTCCATCATAGAAGGATGCGTGGAGGATATCAGAGCATTCATGGAATTTCCTGAAAGGAAAGCTCCGTTGTGGGGCCTAGCTGACGTCACATCGGGAAATCGGGATTTGGAGAATCGGGAATCCCGTGGACAAGTAGTTTATGCATTTCAGTATTGCGAAGTCCAAAACCTCGATAGGAGATAAGACTGCGGTCTTATGGGATAAAGGTCATATGGGCCAGGAGGTTAGTCAGGAAGGCTAACGCGTAAAGTGTCGTATTGACGAATTAGCTCATCGAGGATCATCGGATCATGTATGAGAAACCGTGTATCGGATTTCGGGAATAGGAGTGACAAGAGGTTGGGAGTCACTGCGTAATGAAGTCCCAAAAGTCCCGAAAACTGAAGTTTCAAAAACCCAAAAAAGTGCAGAGCTGAATGAGAGCTCAGAAAACCCATTGGAATCGAAATGTGTTTTGTTCTTGTTGGTGTTAGTCATAAATGTTGTGGATTTTTATGAAGTTTAATGGCCTGACAAACTTCAAATTTAATTGCACAAAGTGCGTGTGCAGAGTTCAACAAAGGCCAGGACTCCAGTTAACCAACGTCGAGTATGGAGTGGGGAAAGGTACAGATTACCCTCGAAATAGAAGATGAACGGGAAGGAAAGGATGTTAACCAGGGAGTCGAAGGATTGAACTCTAATGGGCATGGAAAAGAGAAGGATAAGGAAGGATACATAATGAAAATCATTGACGGATTGCAAAGAGAGGCCAAGGCTCGTCGAGCTGATAGCCGAAAGCTCATGAAATTCAGGGATCGGCAGGGTGAATTAAACTTAAAATTTTTGAGGAGCCTGGAAAGAATAGAGAAGAAACTCGAGAAGGAAAGAGACTCAAGTACGACGGAGAGTCGCAGAACCCATGGGATAAGAAGTAGGTCGAGGAGTGGTAGCCAACATCTTAGTCGCTCCCAAAGACATTCTGACAGGGAGACACACAGTGGTTCAAGCCCGTCCCCTACCAGAAAACATCGAAAATATGGAAAGGAGGAATTGAAAGGGGAGATGAACAAGATTAAGCCTCCAACATTCGATGGAGAACATAAGAAGGAGGAAGATGCTGAGACATGGTTACTTGGCATGAAGAAATACTTCCAACTGTAGAAGGAAGAATTGCAATGTACCAACTGAAAGGAAAAGCATCCATGTGGTGGGATTAGTTTGTGTAGGTGCAACACATCAAAGAGAAAGAGGTCACTTGGAAGGAATTTAAGAGGTATTTTGAGAAGAAATACCTAACCAAAAGATACTATGATAGAAAGATGAAGGAGTTCTTCGAACTCAAGCTAGGCAGCATGACTATTGATGAGTATGAACGAAGTTTTCTAGAACTACTGAAGTATGTTCCATTCATCAAAGATGAGGCTGTCAAGATTCAGAGATATCTGAGTGGACTGCC
>ML777679.1:48958-61362 GCA_009831015.1 Picea engelmannii
CCAAAACCCTAACCTAATTAGGTCTTCTTGCATGATGGCCTTGTACGCTATTCTCCTCTGCATGTGTGCTTTCTTCTGCTGCTTTTTTTCCAATTGTATTTCTTTCCTTTCTTCTTGTATGTGCACCTCGCATGCTTTTCTTCCAACTGTCTCTCCCCCACGTCATGCCTTTTCCCCAAAATGGTCATGTGCCCAATAGGCCCCCAACATTGACATTGTGACTCATCTCGAGTCACTGCTTGATTTGTTCCACTATCACTGCTTGACTTCTACTTTGGATACTGCCTGCTACAGTGCGTCATACATCTCCATTAGCCATTGGCACTGTTGTTGAGCCTGACTGCTCTTGTCGGCCATAGCGGTGACCACCTACTCTGTGATAGGAGACTGTAGTATCTCTCTGCCTTTGGCCCCGATATGCTCAATGTTCTTCTTAGCTTCATCATTCTCCATGACCAACTGCTTCACCTATTCTTGTAGGGGCTCCAACAATGCATGTCTTGTTGTCTTCTATGCTTGTAGCGCTTTCTCTTCCAACTGCAGGGCCTTCATCTCGGTGGTCGTTTTGATCTTCTCTGGAAGTGACACTATTTTTTGTCGTTGCTTGACCTCCACCATTGTTGTGTGGATGTTGGTTTCCTTCTCTTACAGTTCTTGGAGGTTCCCATCCTCTAAGAGGTGAGTTTAGAGATGCATGCTCTTCTCTAACATCTCAGTGACTACCTGTATGCTATGGTTGATGCCCTCCGCAGCTGTTGTTGCCTACTATTCTCACTCTGCTTTGACTTCTGGAGGAGTAGTGGGTGTGGTGCACTCCTCCATCTCTTTGATCTTCTCTTTATATTCTTGGATAGTCTACTCTATCCTGCGCATCTTCTCTCCTGATGACCCTGCCTCGTCGCTGTTGCTTTTGGGAATTGTTTGAAACAACATGTGGATTTGTTGCTCCATCTTCTCCACTTTCTTCTTTGTTTTCTCTTTCTGCTGCACCTCAAGGTTGAGGGATTCCTTCAACGAGATAGTCTATGTCTGGGCTATCTGTAAGTTTGAGGCATCAGCTCTTTCGCTGGACAGAATATCTTGCGTGACGCTCACCTGAAGTTTGTACAATTCTTTTTTTGGAATATTGGCCAATGCCACACCCAATGTCTCGATGTCTTTAAGAGGTTTATGCACTATTTCTTCGTCAATGAACATTTTCTCCGACGTGATGATGAAATTGGCGATGGGTTGTGCTGCAAACTGTATTGTCTCATGCACTGGCACTGCTTCCTTAGCCTACATGGGTGTTTCTTTTTGTGCTTGTCCTGCCCCAATCCTTAACTTCTCTAGCGCAGTTTTCACTTATACTTGATCAATGATCAATGCCCTATGCTCACCACATTCTCCCATACTTCATTCAGTCTCTCCTCAATGGTTGTCACCACTAACTCCACATCGTTTGGGGTTAGTGAGATATGGCTTTGTGGCTTGTGTGCCTTTTCCATTTTTAGGCCACCACTAGTGTGCCCCCCTCGCTGCGTATCCTAGGTAGCTGATGGTTTAGGACAAGGGGGTCTCTGGGTATCCCCTGTAGTGGTTGTCCTTGTTTCTTCAACCTCAAGAATCTCTTGGTTTCTTGTCCCTTGTTCTTCCTCCTCAAGTATTTCTTGTGTCCCTATGCATGTTTCTTCTACCTCAGGGATTTCCTGGGTCCATGCATCTATCTCTTCCACATTCACTTCTCTCGTTGAGTGTATGGGTGGTTTTTTTGTGTGCGGTGGAGCCTATTTAGACCCCCTTGGTGATTTATTCTATGTGCCTGTTTTCTTCTTGGCTAGGGTGCTTCCCCCCTCTTGGCCTTGGGCATTTCTCTTCTTGGTTCCTGCCCCATTGGTGCCTATTTGGTGCACTGGGGTTGGTCTATCTTGTGTCTAAGGTTGTGCACTTTGTACCATGGTTGGAATCTAGGGTACCGTCCATTCTTCAAGACACTCCTAGACCTATCTGTGGATTTCTTCTTGTGTGATACAGTAGTTGAGTTGTAGTCATTCCTTGTCTTTTTCGTTCTTGGATTGAATCCATAAATTGTGGCGCATTTCCCTGAAGTTGGAAACCTGTCCAAACTCCTGGACAGTTTCTAGTGTAATGTGCCATGTGTCTACAATAAGGTCATGCATCTCTATGAAGTACCTCGCAAAGATATCTGTGTTTGCTTTCTTTCTCTTGGGGTATGCGTTGTTGTGTAATGATATGTATTTTGCTGCGCCACACTTCCCCGGTCTCTCCATGTATTTGTTGTAGACCGGTTCTTTCCAACCAATGAGGCTAATGAGGATGAGTAGTCACAAGTAGTGGAACTTAGAGCCCAAGTCTTGTGTGTCCTTGCAATCCTCCAAGAATGAATTTAGGAGGTATGGGGCCCAAATCATCGAGCTCCCTTTTGCACACTACATGGCGGCGACAACCACACCAGTCGATACTTACTCTTTTCGACACTTGTGCATTAGTTTTCACCCAAGGAGTCTGGTGGAAAACCTTGTCGCAGGATCATTGATGTCACTGATCCTGATTCCCTTGTTGCATCGTTCTGCACCATACTTAGCCTTAATCTCATCTGAGATGGCCTTGGCTCTTTTTTTTTCCTCTAAGTACTTCTTTGGCTTTTCCCCATCTGTGGGTAGCCCTATGATTCCTGCGATGAGGTCCATAGTGATAGGCATCGGCCTATACATCCATAAAATTATGTCATGGATGCGTGCAATCAATTGATTGACACAAGCGTTGATAGGATTTCCCCTCCCAAAGTGTGGGGCATCCAAAAAATTCATGATGTTAGTATTATACAACCCCAGGATCCACTGTGTTGGCTCTATCAGTGGCATGCGTGATGAGCCTGATCCCCTGCTTTCTAGGTAGACCTGTGATGCCAAGTCTGGTAATTTAGTGGCATTGGACAAATCATGGTCAGATTATTTGATGTAAGTGACTCCGTTGACCATTTCGTCATCGAATCGCACTCCGCTCAAAAGTTTTGGTAGAACCAGGGTCCCCTCTGCCTGCGACTGTGACCCTCTGTGCACGTTGCTCTCATCTTATCCCTTTCATTTGGCTTGTGGGAATGAGGCCCCCACCTCTGGTACACCCTCATGTACTACGGCCTGTGCTACCTCTGGTTCGTGGCTCTATGGCACTGACCCCATGGCCTGCTTGGTCTATCATTTCCCTTGGCACCGCAAAGTATCAGACTTCGTTCTTTCAGGGTCCTCCTCCATCTACCTAGCCTCATGTGCTAGGTTTTTCTCATCTTATACTATCACTAGGTTTGTTTCATACTCTAGTGTGTGGAGTTCATCCACATCCACCAATACAGGTGTTGCTTGCTCCCTTGCGTCTCTCACGCAAGCAGTGCATTTTGATGGGTTCGAGGCTCAAGGTGGTAACATTTCGATGGGGTCAAGGCTTGAAATATGTGAACTCAGTGAATGCTTGGTCAGATTCTCCCTCTATCTCTCTTTCACTTGGCTATGTGTTCTCTCCTTAGCAATTGACACAATGATTAGTTCCCCCCCCCTCTTTTTCAACTTTATAGCAGGATGACAGAGTGACAATTGTTTTGCATTGACAATTGTCCCCTTTTTCACTTTTTGCAGCGTGTCCTACGTGTGGTATCATTGTACGTGTTAACTATTGTCCTTTGTGTCTTGTTTTCAAAATTTTTCCCTTTCCATCGTGCTACGGTTGTTACCTCTCTGTACGACAATTCCAACCGTCGCTGCCAGTTGGCACCTGACTCCTACAGTCGTCACATTCGGAATTGTCGCGTTGTCCGACCATCGGTCCTTTTTGCGATGCACTGGGATTTTTGGGTGTGTGGAGTCCTTAGATTATATACCCTTTGCTTCTAATGCAGTATTATTCTTTCGTTGCGTTGATTCCATGACTTGTGTGTGCAGCCTCTTTTCCTTCTCGTCGCATAGATGTTCTCACCAACGCGCATGGATTTATGCAATGTGTTTTTTTTTTTAACTGTGCGGTAACTGTCAAGTTGTTGGTGGTCGACTTTCCTTGTACAGCTTCATTCGACTCCCATTGAACATGCCCTTCAATTCCATCCCTTCCAAATCCTTTAGCTATACAACTCCTTCTTCTGTGATAATCTTGACCTCATATGGTCCCAACCAATGCATTCTGAACTTTCCTGGATGTTGAAAAAACTTGTTGTCGAATAGTAGGACTAGGTCTCCTTCCTTGAAACAATTGTTTTGCACTGACAGTTGTCCCCTTTTTCACTTTTTGCGGCGTGTCCTACGCGTGGTATCATTGTACGTGTTAACTATTTTCCTTTGTGTCTTGTTTTCAAAAAATTTCCCTTTCCATCGTGCTACGGTTGTTACCTCTCTGTACGACAATTCCAACCGTCGCTGCCAGTTGGCACCTGAATCCTACAGTCGTCACTTTCGGAATTGTCGCGTTGTCCGACCATCGGTCCTTTTTGCGATGCACTGGGATTTTTGGGTGTGTGGAGTCCTTAGATTATATACCCTTTGCTTCTAATGCAGTATTATTCTTCCGTTGCGTTGATTCCATGACTTGTGTGTGCAGCCTCTTTTCCTTCTCGTCGCATAGATTTTCTCACCAACGCGCATGGATTTATGCAATGTGTTTTTTTTTTTAACTGTGCGGTAACTGTCAAGTTGTTGGTGGTCGACTTTCCTTGTACAGCTTCATTCGACTCCCATTGAACATGCCCTTCAATTCTATCCCTTCCAAATCCTTTAGCTATACAACTCCTTCTTCTGTCATAGTCTTGACCTCATATGGTCCCAACCAATTCATTCTGAACTTTCCTGGATGTTGAAAAAACTTGTTGTCGAATAGTAGGACTAGGTCTCCTTCCTTGAAACTTTTTCTCTTGATATGTCAGTCATGCCACACTTTGTCCCTTGCATTTTGTACTTCTTGGTGGAAGCTTGCTAGAATCCTATCTTCTTCCATGCTCATCAGTTGACGTAGCCTTTCTTGTACTATGCCTTATTCTGTCATGTTTGTAATTGTTGCGACACACAGACTTGGTACCAAGACTTCTAATGGCACCATGACTTCCTATCCATACACCAATCTAAATGGTGTCTTCCCTGTCATCTTTTTATAGGTAGTTCTGTATGCCCATAATACTACTGGTATATTTGAATCCCACTCATCCCTGTTAACATTGCAAGTCTTGGTTAGGGCATTCTCTAGAATCTTGTTGAAGGCTTCCACTGTTCCATTTTCCCGAGGATGGTATAGCGTACTTTTCTGATGGTAGACCTCAAATTATTTAGTCATATCTTTGATAGTGTTGTTGATAAAGTGAGTGACTTGGTCACTCATCAGGATCCTTAGACATCCAAATCTGATGAGCACATGTTAAAACAGGAAGTGTGATGTTGTCTCTGCGTTGCAATATTTAATTGGTGTTGCCTATGCCCATCATGAATGGTACTTTGTCGCATTGATAAGGTATCATGCACCCAATCTTCTTGCAGGTGGGTGAATTGTCCCAACAAAATCAATAGCCCATTTGTCAAACACTTGTAGCGTTACTTGTGGGTATAAGGGCATCTCATCTCGTCTATTTGGTTTTCCAACCCTCTAAAAAACATCGCATTTTTTACAGTATTCCTTCGCATCTCAATGAAAAGTTGGCCACCATAATCCTACGCGCAGTACCTTCTGCGCGGTAGATTTTCCTACATAGTTTCCTCCTGTAACGTCCCCGACCATCAACCCCACTGCCAAGCAATGCTACTACGCAAAACATACACTTATATGTGATATGCATTAAATCAAACTAACACATTTAACATATAGTTACTGCCATCATACAGACTGAAATAGACTTAACAACAATTCATATATGCAGTGGAATACATGAAAATATACAAGCATCACAAAAGTGCATTTTAATTGAAATTAAACACATAATGATACTTATCTTTGAAACTGGAGTAACTCCACCAACTGCGTTCAGACCTTCCACGAACCTCCCAGCCTTAGACCATGCTGCTCATCACTCTCAGTAGTAGGTCACCCCCGAGCTGGGACTAAACTCCACCGGGAAAGGGAATCCTAGGCTAGGCAAGGTCAACAGGAAGACACACAGTTCATGAGGGTGGATTCTCTCCCAGGAGCCACTTATGCCCACTTCTCACATAATCTCATTCCCCACATGCCTATCCCACCCTAGGAGTATACACCTTCACTGTCACCTGGACAGTCCTTCAGCTGATAAACCTCCCTTGCCTTGGGGTTCAACAATAGGCGGGACCATAATTCTCCGATCTCTGTGGTAGCTACAGGACCCCTTCTAGGAGTTCTCACTTTCTCTGCGCACTCTCTCATCTGGAGAGAGTCACTCATAGGCCTGACAACCTACTTCTTCAACCACAACCACCTCTCTCACCTGGATTGAGTGTTGCACACAGGCCTGAAAACCTGCTTCTTCAACTCCGTTCCAGCACAAGGAGGACAACAGTAAGACTCAGCAAGGAACATATGATGGTAGCCAATCACACTTAGCGAAGGGAATGTGTGGCCACAACAACCCACATTTATAACACACACAGCATAGACAATTATGGTATGCTCAAGTTTCACAAAAGACAACAACCCAAACGGTTAAGCATGAACTCAAGTTTGCAGTGTGGATAAAATGGGTTCACATGAAACACAGGGGACACGGCTCAATCCACGGGTTTACTGCTGGCTTTCAGGGTGCATGACAAGAAAATTATGCAGAGGTCGATGATGGAATCTAAACGCAGAGACCAGACAAAATTCACAGGAATACACCAGTCGATCACAGAGGCCGCACGGTTTCGGGTTTCAGAGCTGTGTGAGGTATGCAGCGATCAGACACCGAGGTAACATGGTTCAAACAATGAACATCAGAATGGAGGATGAACCTCCAACATGGCTCATTTCCTACATTAAATTAGATGTTCCTGGGCCGACACATGTCACCCATGAAGCTGCATGCACTCCATCAAGCATGTGTTTCCTTTTCCAGGAACTTAGAATAAAAATATACCTTTCACACTGTTAGCGATTTTTTTTTTCATAGGTGCAGAAGCACCCAGGTCTGTAGATTGCACACGAAGTGCCCAAGCGAAGCACGGGAGAATCCCTGTTTTTCCAAGTAGCCGATTAAGCGAGCGGGCAAAATGTCGTCGGCAACATTCAAGATCTATTTACAAAACATATCGACGGTCACCGAGTTTTCGGAGCTACCGAATTGCCCGAGGTTTAGCGCAAAGGACAACTCTCATATTTCGATCAGCAGGTTCGGATCGTCCGATCTAACTGGGGTAGGTGGCAGCCTGTCGGCATATCGCGGATCGGGGTTTCAGGGAACAGGGAGCCCTTAGCTCATTGTACTTAGAAGTACCGATCAACGAAACATCAAAAGCACCTTTGGCACCGAGCCCACAGTCTTAGCCCTGGGTCATATCAAGCAAGCCTGCAAACGAGGGAGGCTCCCTTGTAAATATCGAATGCCCCCTTGTTCGTTCATCCTGTTATCACCCCATAAATTATGGGAATCAACTGATGACTTGGATATTATCTGTATCTAGTGTCTTTATTGACAAATGATTTTTCATTCTGCAAATAATTTGAGAAAAAAGGAAAAGAAAAAAAAAAGGAAAAAGAAAAAAAGAAAAGAAAAGAAAAAATAAAAGAGGGCATAAAAGAATCGAAAAGAAAAGCCCCATGCAATAATAGTAACTTGGCCATACCTTTCAAGCATGGCCAAGTTCTTTTTAAATTTAATGTTGCTAGGTTAGTGAATAAATCTGACCAGACTGTCTAATCCTGGTCAAATAGCCCTTAGGTTAGATTAGTGAATAAATCTGACCAGACTGTCTAATCCTGGTCAGATAGCCCTTAGGTAGAGTAATTTCTTAACCCAACAGTTTAATCTGGGTTAATTGTCCTAGGAAGATAGGTTAGCAGGTAGGTTAGTTGCTTCATTTGCTTCACCACCCATGAAACCGGATTTATGAAAATGCTACACCATGTCTCCTTTGCCTAAGAATAGTTTAGATGAAGTCCCCTTGGTGGTGTCTATGTGAAAAATTGGGAAAAAACTGTAAAATGCTTTATATCCTAAGTTTTTCCCCAAGTACATTTTTCTCCGCTCTCAGCCTATGTTTCCTGCACGTCTCAACAATTCTGATCCAGGTGCCAAGATCTACGGTGCACAGCGCATTCCGGACCCCCCCGACCATTCTTCTTTTAACCGGGTGGGGGGGGGGTCCGGAATCGGTAATAACATGGGCGCTCATCTGGACGGCTTAGGGAGGAGTGCTTAAATCAATGGTCCACAATGGATTCCGGACCTCCCCATCCGTTCTGCCTTTAATGGAGGGGGGGGGTCCGGAATGAGTACTAAAGAGTGCGCTCAGATCTGCAGCCAGGAAACAAGCGCGCAGATCGATGGATCACAATGGATTTCGGACCCCCCCTGGTGTTCTTCTTTTAACCAAAAGGGGGGGGTCCGAAATGGATATTCCTTTCGGCGGGCCCCTAGTCATGCGTGGCGTCAGCCTATTGGTCCTCAAGTCCCATCCCCAACATGCTATCTGACAGCCCGTCACTCATGGACGTCATCCTCCACTGAGTCCACTTGTTCCACTTGTTCCCGAGGTCGTGTCACATCCCATAACTGTTGTCAATCCCTGCTATCAGTCCTTCACCCTTTTCACTCATGACCAACCCCTTATTACAACTTTCACTTCAAATCACCTCCAATCATTAGCAGCCACGTCACCCATCCGTACGTTTTGGCCACTGTCACCTGCCATATCACCCCCAAGTGACCCATTGTCCATTAATTACTGGATAATATACCCATTGTCATGCTGACCAATTTCCCGCGTCTGACCGACCCCAGTTTTGAATAAAACTATCGTTATTCCCCTTTCATTCGTTATTCGTCCATCGCGCCAGAAAACTTACATCTATTCCTCCATTGCTACCCCGTCGCCTTCGTCCACAGTCAGTCAACCCCACTAACATATTGTTTATTGCAGGTACTGTTGCAGAGATGGCGCCAAAGCCAAGGCCAGCGGAAGGAGAAGAGAATCCTTTTCTTCCTCCTCCTGTTGACCTGGACAAAATCCCTTTGGTGGATAAAGACAGGTTGATCACAGATACCATTTGCAACTTCGATTTTTTAGACCTACAGTCATGGCTCTGGGAAGTGTTCCTGGACCAGAGCGACGATATTGGACTCTGGGAGTCTAATTTTCCCCTGTACCTCTTTCCCCAGATACACCCCTTTCCCGAATTCGCCCTCAAATGCCAAGCCCATTATTTTCCCGACCAAAGGGCCATCATTTCATCATCTAGAGACGTCCTCTTTTTCATCACTCCCGAAGACATCGACCAAATGATGCAGATTCTCCGTGTGGATTCTGTCTCTCCTTTCGACCTAGAGATCCTTACAGAGTTGTACCAAAAGATGACCTTTCCGCAGAGAGCTCAAATTTTCGAGTTGTTCCTTCCCACCTCCGCTCAACTCCCTTCCACCAATCCACCTTACCCATCATCCATGTTCTCAACCAACGGAAACCTGATCATTTCCTCCCTTTGCGCTCTGTTAGGATACTATTCCGACTAGTGGGTAGATGAGCCCATTCTGGGTTTTCTATCCATTTTCTCTACTGACGAAAAACCCACCACCCAGTTCGATTTCAGTACCTTCCTGGCCAACAATATTCATGAACAGTTCGTGAATTTTGGCACAGAAGGCATGTTTATATATTCTTCTATATTGGCCTACATGTTCGTTTTCTATCAAGCAAACAAGTTCAGTTTTTCAATGCAGAAAATGGACGCAAACAGAAGGCCACAACCGTTCATAGCCTGGACATATTTATTGAAGCGTAACTCTGTTGAATATGACTTCAAAGCATTCATTGATCAGTTTTACCACCCAGTGGTAAGCATGTTGAGTGGCAGACCCGAGCCGTGCATCAACGACGAAGTCCAGAGAATTTTGCATCTCTCGGAGAATACAAAAACCGGGGACTGGTACTTATATCAAAACCACACCGATATCAGAGTTTTCGGGTGCAAACTGGCACCCTACAAACTGCCAAAATATGTGCCGGTAAGGATTTTTGCATTAGAATATATTAGGCAGATAATGAATTCATATGACATTCATTTTGTTTCCCTGAAGAAGAAGCACAAATTGAGAATCAAGGGGAAGATTGGTTCTTTCATCTGCAATAGTCGAGGCACCGGGGAAGAAACTGATAGAATGTTGAAGGAGATGAAATTCTTTAAGAGTTTCAAATGGCACTATGATCCATGCGGGATCATTTCAGAAATGCGGGTGAGGAATAAGAATATCCCGTATGTGCATGAGTCCAAGCCCGAGATTGAAAAATTTGCAAATCAGACAGTATGGGTGCCTGACACCTTAGTCGAAATGGAACAACAAGTTGAAGTGGAACAACAGGTGACCTCGACGAGTGTGCCCCCCACTACCACACCTCAGGTCCCCAAGGAAAAAAGGCCTCGACGAGATTCATCTCCACCTGTAACAGAGGTGTCATCAGAGGAGTTCCAGATGCACACCAAGAGGTCAAAGACAGTTTCAACGCCTAGCACGACAGTAGAGCAAGAAGTCCCACCTACCACAGTAACTACCCCAGTGATCAAACCGGTCACTCTACCTTTTGGTTCGAGCCAACATAAGGCAATCACAAAAATAATACTGAAGAAATCCACAGATTCTCCCCTGGATACTCAGCCAAGAAAAACTGGGCCCAAGTTGGACATTTTCGAGAAGTACGAATTGATCAAGAAAAAGAATCAGACCCTCACCAGCAGTACTTACGCCTAGTTTCAGAAACAGTCGTCAACTGCGTAGCACAGGCTGTTGTCTGCATTTGATACAGAAAAGGGAAGAATGCACATGGCCTACCTCCAAGCCCAGGTACCAGATCCCAAAGTGATCTCAGACTACAAGAGGGCCACCTTCGAATTCCAGGCAAAGGACGTGCATCCAACAGATCAGATGGATCTGCACAAACAAACAGGGGAGATGGTTTTTCACACATTGGCACACGCTTCAGCTTCTGCAGCAAAATTTCAGGTGTCACTGAATAATGCTCAGACACAACTCAAGCTGGAGAAAATATCATCTTTTGCAAAAGACAACAGAATCAAGACGTTGGAGGAGTTGGTCCTCAAGATCGGTTATGATCCTGCGAACGTCAAAGCAGCAGAAGAGATGATAAAGAAAAATAATTCAGACATCGCATCCTTAAGAAAACAGCTGAAATTTCCACCCACAGAGGACTCACAGGTGAAGGAGATAGCAGAGAAAGAAGGTGAAAAGGATGAGATGCTAAAGTTGCTCATGGAGCAGAATGCTCAGCTCAAGGAAATGGAAGCTGAGATGGAAAAATTATTGAAAGAGAAAGAACAGATGAAGCCGATGGAAAGTATCCCATTGAGTGTTATCCCCATTGCCAGATTGATCATTGCAACAGTTACAGAAATTCCATCATCAACACCAGTGAAATCACAGGAGGGAACAACTTATCTCACCAAATCCCTGGAAAAGATGAATCTACAAGAGACTGAAATCAGCAGGCTTAAGAAAGAATTTGAGAACCTCCAGGAACTCAAAACTTCTTTCCAGTCCAGTCTCTCCAAAGAGAAATAGGTAACTAAGCAGCTAAGGAAGGAACTACAACAGCTCCAAAAACAAACAGTGGCAGGGAAGACTTTGGCGGAGGTCAAAGAAAATGTATGGACAGACATCGTAAAGTCCATAAATGAAATATGGCCAATGATCCAGATTATGTTTGAACAAAATGAGTTGGTCCAGAGGAGCCAACAGGCCATTGAGAAGATTAGAATAGAGTTGGGAGACATGCCCACACAAGCAAATGAGATCATCAGATTCTTAAATTCTAAGAACAGAGAAGAGCTAGAGGAACTGAAGATCGAGGATAGAACAGAGACCATAATTGAGGTAAAAAGGGTTTTGACTAAGAGAAGTCTAATGCTTCAGCTGGAAGAAAAGGTTCAGGTCATGGACCAAGGAGTACAAAGGTTCTTCAACAAGATGGAAGCTCTCCAGAAAAAGGGTCTCCCCGGTCTGAAAGTGATTAATGATAAATTAATGACACTCCTAGATTATAAAAAGAAACTGTCTGAAGTGTCTAAAGACAGTTCGAAGTTTGTTGGCATACAAGGGAGCATCACTGGTAAAGCATTCCTGGACGCCCTTCAGTTGGACATCAGTATCCAACATGAGATTCGATACATTTTCCTCACAAAGCCCACATTTTCCAAATATACGGAAATGGATGAAGTGTATCGGAGATTAATCAAAGTCACTGTGCCTAGTCAGATCA
>ML777679.1:69806-98693 GCA_009831015.1 Picea engelmannii
GGGGGGGGGGGGTGTTCGGAATGAGTACTAAAGAGCACGCTCAGATCTGCGGCTAGGAAACAAGCGCGCAGATGAATGGATCACAATGGATTTCGGACCCCCCCTGGTGGTCTACTTTTAACCGAAAGGGGGGGGTTCGGAATGGATATTCCTTTCGACGGGCCCCTAGTCATGTGTGGCGTCAGCCTATTGGTCCTCAAGTCCCATCCTCCACATGCTATCTGACAGCCCGTCACTCATGGATGTCATCCTCCACTGATTCCACTTGTTCCACTTGTTCCCGAGGTCGTGTCACATCCCATAACTGTTGTCAATCCCTGCTGTCAGTCCTTCACCCTTTTCACTCATGACCAGCCCCTTATTACGACTTTCACTTCAAATCACCTCCAATCCCTAGTAGCCTCCGTACGTTTTGGCCACCGTCACCTGCCATATCACCCCCAAGTGGCCTGTTGTCCATTAATTACTGGATAATATACCCATTGTCATGCTGACCGATTTCCGCGTCCGACCGACCCCAGTTTTGAATAAAACTACCGTTATTCCCCTTTCATTCATTATTTGTCCATCGTGCCAGAAAACTTACATCTATTCCTCCATTGCTACCTCGTCGCCTTCGTCCACAGTCAGTCGACCCCACTAACATATTGTTTATTGCAGGTACTGTTGCAGAGATGGCGCCAAAGCCAAGGCCAGCGGAAGGAGAAGAGAATCCTTTTCTTCCTCCTCCTGTTGACCTGGACAAAATCCCTTTGGTGGATAAAGACAGGTTGATCGCAGATACCATTTGCGACTTCAATTTTTTAGACCTACAGTCATGGCTCCGGGAAGTGTTCCTGGACCAGAGCGACGAGATTGGACTCTGGGAGTCTAATTTGCTCCTGTACCTCTTTCCCCAGATACACCACTTTCTCAAATTTGCCCTCAAATGCCAAGCCCATTATTTTCCCAACCAAAGGGCCATCGTTTCATCAACTGGAGACGTCCTCTTTTTCATCACTCCCAAAGACATCGACCAAATGATGCAGATTCCCCGTGTAGATTCTGTCTCTCCTTTCGACCTAGAGATCCTTACAGAGCTGTACCAAAACATGACCTTTCCACAGAGAGCTCAAATTTTCGAGTTGTTCCTTCCCACCTCTGCTCAACTCCCTTCCACCAATCCACCTTACCCATCATCCATGTTCTCAACCAAGGGAAACCAGATCATTTCCTCCCTTTGCGCTCTGTTAGGATACTATTCCGACCAGTGGGTAGATGAGCCCATTCTGGGTTTTCTATCCATTTTCTCTACTGACGAAAAACCCACCACCCAGTTCGATTTCAGTACCTTCCTGGCCAATAATATTCATGAACAGTTCGTGAATTTTGGCACGAAAAGCATGTTCATATATTCTTCTATATTGGACTACATGTTTTTCTTCTATCAAGCAGACAAGTTCAGTTTTTCAATGCAGAAAATGGACGCAGACAGAAGGCCACAACCGTTCACAGCCTGGACATCTTTATTGAAGCGTAACTCTGCTGAATACGACTTCAAAGCATTCACTGATCAGTTTTACCACCTAGTGGTAAGCATGTTGAGTGGCAGACCCAAGCCGTGCATCAACGACGAAGTCTAGAGAATTTTGCATCTCTCGGAGAATACAAAAACTGGGGACTGGTACTTATATCAAAACCACACTGAGATCAGAGTTTTCGGGTGCGAATTGGCACCCTACAAACTGCCAAAATATGTGCCGGTAAGGATTTTTGCATTAGAATATATTAGGCAGATAATGAATTCAGATGACATTCATTTTGTTTCCCTGAAGAAGAAGCAACAATTGATAATCAAGGGGCAGATTGGTTCTTTCATCTGCAATAGTTGAGGCACCGGGGAAGAAGCTGATAGAATGTTGAAGGAGATGAAATTATTTTAGAGTTTCACATGGCACTATGATCCATGCGGGATCATTTCAGAAATGTGGGTGAGGAATAATAATATCTCATATGTGCATGAGTCCAAGAACGAGATCGAAAAATTTGCAAATCAGACAGTATGGGTGCCTGACACCTTAGACGAAATGGAACAACAGGTTGAAGTGGAACAGCATGTGCCCTCGACGAGTGTGCCCCCCACTACCACACCTCAGGTCCCCAAGGAAAAAAGGCCTCGACAAGAGTCATCTCCACCTGTAACAGAGGTGTCATCAGAGGAGTTCAAGATGCACACCAAGAGGTCAAAGACAGTTTCAACGCCTGGAACGATAGTATAGCAAGAAGTCCCACCTACCACAGTAACTACCCCAGTGATCAAACCGGTCACTCTACCTTTTGGTTCGAGCCAGCATAAGGCAATCACAATAGCAATACCAAAGAAATCCACAGATTCTCCCCTGGATACTCAGCCAAGCAAAATTGGGCCCAAGTTGGGCATTTTCGAGAAGTATGAATTGATCAAGAAAAAGAATCAGACCCTTACCAGCAGTACTTATGCCCAGTTTCGGAAACAGTCGTCAACTGCGCAGCACAGGCTACTGTCTGCATTTGATACAGAAAAGGGAAGAATGCACATGGCCTACCTCCAAGCCTAGGTACCATATCCCAAAGTGATCTCAGACTACAAGAGGGCCACCTTCGAATTCCAGGCGAAGGACATGCATCCAGCAGATCAGATGGATCTGCACAAACAAATAGGGGAGATGGTTTTTCACACATTGGCACACGCTTCAGCTTCTGCAGCAAAATTTCAGGGTTCACTGAATAATTCTCAGACACAACTCAAGCTAGAGAAAATATCATCTTTTGCAAAAGACAACAGAATCAAGACGTTGGAGGAGTTGGTCCTCAAGATCGGTTATGATCCTGCTAATGTCAAAGCATCATAAGAGATGATAAAGAAAAAGAATGCAGACATCACATCCTTAAGAAAACAGTTGAAACTCCCGCCCACAGAGGACTCACAGGTGAAGGAGATAGCAGAGAAAGAAGGTGAGAAGGATGAGATGCTAAAGTTGCTCATGGAGTAGAATGCTCATCTCAAGGAAATGGAAGCTGAGATGGAAAAATTATTGAAAGAGAAAGAACAGATGAAGCTGATGGAAGGCATCCCATTGAGTGTTATCCCCATTGTTGGATTGAGCACTGCAACAGTTACAACAATTCCATCATCAACACCAGTGACATGACATGAGGGAACAACTGATCTCACCAAATCCCTGGAAAAGATGAACCTACAAGAGACTGAAATCAGCAGGCTTAAGAAAGAAGTTGAGAACCTCCAGGAACTCAAAACTTCTTTCTAGTCAAGTCTCTCCAAAGAGAAACAGGTAACTGAGCAGATAAGGTAGGAACTACAACAGCTCCAAAAAAAAACAGTGGCAGGGAAGACTTTGGCGGAGGTCAAAGAGAATGTATGGACAGACATCATAAAGTCCATAAATGAAATATGGCCAATGATCCAGATTATGTTTGAACAAAATGAGTTGGTCCAGAGGAGCCAACAGACCATTGAGAAGATTAGAATAGAGTTGAGAGACATGCCCACACAAGCAAATGAGATCATCAGATTCTTAAATTCTAAGAACAGAGAAGAGCTAGAGGAACTGAAGATCGAGGATATAACAGAGACCATAATTGAGGTAAAAAGGGTTTTGACTAAGAGAAGTCTAATGCTTCAGCTGGAAGAAAAGGTTTAGGTCATGGACCAAGGAGTACAAAGGTTCTTCAACAAGATGGAAGCTCTCCAGAAAAAGGGTCTCCCCAGTCTGAAAGTGATTAATGATAAATTAATGACACTCCTAGATTATAAAAAGAAACTGCCTGAAGTGTCTAAAGACAGTTCAAAGTTTGCTGGCATACAAGGGAGCATCACTGGTAAAGCATTCCTGGACGCCCTTCAGTTGGACATCAATATCCAACATGAGATTCGATACATTTTCCTCACAAAGCCCACGTTTGCCAAATATACGGAAATGGATGAAGTGTATCGGAGATTAATCAAAGTCATTGTGCCTAGTCAGATCAGATGGGAGGAGCTCTACGATCTTTTTGATTAGCAGCTGAGCTGTCCAGGTCCATTCACCTGTCCAGTCAGAAGAGGTTACACAGGAACCTCACCAATGGCCTACCCCAGAAGTTCTGCATGCAGTTGTACCGAGTCATCAAGCAGTTTTGATTAGTTAAATCAGTTAGGCTAAAAATAGAATGAGCACGTCCTGATCAGTTATGACAGGAACGTTTGTAATTTGAATTATAAATACTTCACCTTTCAAAGTATTGAGGGTTGTTGATCTTTACACCCTAACGCTATCAGACTGTAACTATTTTTGAAGAGATCTGCCATTAATAAAGATGAAGCACTTTTACAGGATTCTTGCGTGTATTCACTGGTGACGTTTTTCTCTTAGTTGAATGTTTTCTTTGCTTTGTGATCATATTGTTTTCTGAAATTAATCTTTAAAAGTAACGTATGTTGCAGGATTTATCTTAGATACCCTGTTTCCGACTTTAAAGGTTTTAATGTTTATCTTCTAAGGTTTTCAATTAAGGAATTCTTAACTGCTTCTTAATTGAATGATCTTTCTCATCTTTTCTTCTGTCCATCATTTAAATTATTGAAGATCCAGTGAGTGTATTATCTCACCCTGTTGAAGTATTTCTTTTGCGTTTATGGTTTGTATCTCATGTTTATTTTAACACAGACCCCATAGCCCAATGGAGGTGTAGGTTGTCTCAACCAATTGAAAAAAAAACACTTTTACAACAAAACCTACCTGTTTCTTTACCTAGCCTAACATCTGAAGTTAAAAACAAAGCTAAATCTTATAGAGAGATCCTTCTCTGAAGCTGGAAGGGCTAGATTCCCAGCTTTAAAAGTGGTTGGATAAAGTTACCTTTGTAAATTTATTCTGTTTCAACCTCTAGGAAATTTACCAAGTGCTAACACATCCTAAGGACGCGTGTCGCAAGATCTGGTTGTGTCGGCCTTTCGGTGGTCGGGAGTTCGTGGGGTGAGAGTTTCATGTTGTTCAACATCGCAAAACCCCGATCCCCGATAGCGTTGAAAGCATGAAAAGTGGGGACCGCGGTATCACGAAGTGTTTTTAGCCGTCCATCCAGAGGGGACACCTGGCAGCAAATAGAGCCATCTCGGCGCTTCGCCCATCGTGACTCCAACAAGCAAAGAGCAACTCTGGTATTTTCCGATGCTCAAGGTGCCGGGAGAATCCCGGGCCCACGGCATCACCAGGAGAGGTAAGAACTGTCAGATCTAGAGGGACGCGTGGTTCCAGATTAAGCCGTCTCGGCATATCGCTCATTGCGATTTCAATCAGCAAAGATTAACCCTTTCATATTCACGAACGCCGAAAGCATATGGTCACAGCCCATGGTCACTTGGGGACAGGAAGGAGCTGCATAAAGAAGGCCAAAGGCACCGAGTTCAGTTGCAGAGGGGATCATCACGATCTCCAGGCGCCGTCGGACCTGATCTTAATACTGTTTCTGGTATTGAAGTAAATGAAGGCAAGAGCGGGTGGTTGAACCCTCCTTTCGTTCATTAAATGAGGAGAATGGAGGGTCTGGCGAGCCGCCTGCTCGCAGAGGTCATGTGTATCGATTCTCTCAACGAAGCCGTGTCGAAGTCCTCGACTCGACAGAGAAGTATGCACACGCTATCCGAGCACTTCATGGCTCAGCTACCCTCCTTACAGGAGCCATGCGTAGTTAAGGTGGCATTTAAAGAAAGATATCAGTACGAGTTTGACTGAAGGGACATCAACCCTTAAGTGACTGGGCACGCCTCTGTGAGGTGAATTTTCCTGAGTATATAAACTTGGTCTTTTGTATTTTGTAGGTATCGATGGTAGAGCTGAGCTCCCGATTGTAAAGTTTTAACACACTCTAGTTCTCTGGTTATGCATCTATATGTGAGATTTCTTGTTTTATGACAGACAGTCTTTTCTACCCCATCTAATTTTCATCTTATGCTAAGAGAGTTCGTGACCAACTGATTCGCACGAATTATGGCAATTATGTTGTGATAAAGGATTTATCGTGGCACTATTGTTTTCTCTAGTTTTCTATGTTTGAGCGTAAAAAGATCTTGCATTTATATGTCTTCTTCCACAGTCTGTTAGGAACATGATGTTTACTATAGACCTTAGCATCCCCTTGATATAAGTCTAACCCCTACTCACCCTTACTACACCTCATTGTCTAAAGTTATCTAAGACCTCACTTGCCCATGCATGCCCGGCCTAGTTTCGAAGTTAGAACCACATCGCTTGAGTTAACCTCCATCCGATCACCCCATTAAGCAAACTGTGACATAAACTGATGGGCGTTAGGCTCTGCTCCTACAAGCAATCCAGGAGTGAATTTCAATGCTAACATTTCTGGTGCTGTTGCCGGGGATGAAGTTGAATATTTTCCCTGGGATTGAACAAAAACGATTAATTGATTCTGAAGGTGCATTAGATATCATAATTATCAAGATTGTTGTTGTGCACCTGGCGACTCCATTGTGACAACTCCGCTGGGTAGAACCTGCTCTATTAATTGTGGCTTTCAGAGGCAGGCATACATGGTCTCATCCACAGTTGCCTCTAGCTACGCCTAAAACAGATCCAGAAGCGGTGCTCAAAAAGGGAAAGGCCTCTGAAGAAGAAGCGTCCACCACCGAACTAGGTAACCCATCATATCCTTTTGTGGGAACTCCTTCTTCTCCTCCTCATCTTCTTGACAGACATGTTTATGAAGTTTCCCGTTTCCTAAATTTCAGGAGTGTTCCTGTTGATTTTTCCTCTACTGGTCTGAGACCGGAGGGACAAGACCTTGTCACTCCCCTCTCCCCTGAAACTGTACCTTGGCATAGACCTGGTACCACAGAAGATTTCCCCACTCCTAAATTTACCACTCCTGCACAAAGAAAAAAACCTACTGACTTGAGCTCGTTACCCTTCTCCTTAAACCCCCTCTTGTTTCCCACTCCACTTCGGGACTCATTCCCAGTAGCCCCTTCGTGAACTCCTTCTCCTCCCAGCTCTCCTCCACCCAATATTCCTATGGCTGGTGCTAATCCCCCCCTGAATAGAATGGATTCCATAGTTGTTGCTAGATATGCTCCTTTAGTCCTACCCCATCCTATGAATCCTCTTCCTGCTGGGGATTACTTGAAATACATGCCCAAGTTCACTGGGGAAGGAGACATGACTGCCGAAGAGCACCTGGTTTCTTTCTACAGTTATGCAGACAACCTCAACATTGAAAATGAAGATGTTTACATGAGAGTCTTCATCCAGAGCCTGGATGGTGAGGTGAGGAAGTGGTTTAGAGGATTGGCTCCAGGGTCTATTGCTGGGATTGAAGCTCTAGATAGTGCTTTCCTGAGGCAGTGGGGAGATAGGAAGGATTTCATGTATTACATGACAGAGTTCGGGTCTTTGAAGAAAATGGAAGGAGAGTCTGTCTTTGACTTCTCCAAAATATTTAATAAGATGTATAATAATATTCCTGCGGAGATAAAGCCCTCAGAAGCCTCTGCCCAAATTTTCTATGCTGGTGCTTTCGACCCCAATTTCTGTCTTCTATTGAGAGAAAGGAGAGCCACCTCCTTGGTTCAAATGCAAGACGCGGCCACAGAAGTGGAATCCAATGTGTTAGCAGCTGACAGACTGAGGAACAAGGCCGACGCAGATAGAAGAAAGGGAAGGTCAGAAGCCTCAACTTCTGGATCATTGGTGCCTCACCCTCAAATGGATGAAGTGACCAAGATGGTGAAGTCTCTGTCTGTAGAGATGGAGAGAATGAAGGTCGAGGGGAGGCAAGAATATAAGGGCCCTCTGAACACTGAAAACAAGGGAGGTTTCAGGAGGCCAAACAATTTTACTCCCACGAATGTGCAAAGGGAGAAGGGAAGAGACAGAGAAGACCAGAAAATTCAGGCCCCTTTTCAAAACAATTTTGCGTCCAAGGGGGAAGAAGGAGAAACAGACGAGCTTGATCCTGAAATCCATTGCTTCGGAGACACTCCTCCTTTTCCTCATCTCACTCAATCAGCCTACGAGGAGTCTCTCATGGACAGTCAGCTAAATGAACTAAGCAAGGGAGACAAGGCTAGTGGCAGCCCAGGCAGATATGATCTAAGGTTAAAGAAAAAGACTAAAGCGCCTGACCTTCCTGAGCAGTCCACCAGGATAGAGAAACTTGCCGATGAAGCAGCATGCAATCACAGAGGTAAGAGGACCCAACCCCTCTCTCCCATTATCCAGAGTCATGCTCCTGAAATAAGATAAATCCCAAATCTCTCATCTTCTTTTAATTTCGAGCATGAAATTCAAAAAATCAGAATCCTTATGCCCCTGACAGAATTGATTAAACATGAAGGGTTCAAAAAAYGYTTCTYTGAGMTYTTACAGTCTRAKGTCYCRARCCTTCCCATRGACTTCATCAATTTGCAAGATGAAAAGYCTRCAGTTATCCTAGGTCCTATGGTAGAAGAYAGGAATGACTCATCCCCTCCCTTCTACACTTCCTTGAACATACATGACAAGGTATTGCACAATTGCTTGATGGATTCGGGGGCTTCTCACAACCTCATGCCCAAAACTGTCATGGAAGAGTTAGGACTAGAAGTCACCCGAGCCTATCATGACCTCTACTCCTTTGATTCCAGAAAAGTTCAATGTCTAGGAGTTATCAAAGACCTAGTCGTGACCTTGTTTCAACTGCCCATGAAAAGTGTGGTCATGGATATTGTAGTGGTTGATGTCCCCCCCAAATTCGGTATGTTGTTGTCAAGATCTTCGATAAAGAGACTGGGGGGAATCTTGCAGATGGACCTCACATACGCTACTATCCCAGTGTTTGGAGGAGAGCATAGAAGGCTATATAGAGAAGCCTAGATGCCATACATAATCAGTGATGAGGCCAACCCTACCAATCATCCCATCTTTGCCTTGGACACTGATTTAGGCTCCAGTTTACTACAACTCACCCGTGCCCCCGAGCCTCCTCTCAGACTCAGAAAGTAGCCCACTTCTCCTTCTGAACTTCTTCCTTCCATCACCCCCATTTGTAAAATTCTTTTTGATGGAGCCTGTTCCAGGGAAGGCGCTGGTGCTGGGGTGTTTTTTGTGTCACCTGCCTAGGAAACCGTATCTCTGTCATACAAATTAGAATTTGAAACCACCAACAATGTGGCAGAGTATGAAGCCCTTGTTCTAGGATTAAGAGCTGTAAGGGAAATGGAAATTCAGGAGATAGCAATGTTCGGAGATGCAGAGTTAGTGGTCCAACAGGTCAGAAGTGCTTATCAGGCTAAGAACCCTCGACTCAAAAATTACAGGAATGAAGCATGGGACCTAATTGACAATTTCTTCTCAGCTTTCAATATCTCTTTTATTCCAAGAGAGGATAATGCTGTGGCCGATTCTTTAGCTGTCTCAGCCAGCTTACTCAAAGTTTCTCTACCGTCCATAGTCAACGCTGATGTCGAAATAAGATATAGGTCCTCTGTACCGGATAATGTCAACCATTGGAAAATATTCGAAGATGATTAGGAAATTGAAAAATTTCTCCGATCCATTGATGAATTTTCTATGTTGCACATCGATCAGGATCCTGACACAGGAGGTGACCCTCACCCTGAGGTGTTTTTAAATAAAATTGCTAACCACCAGATTATTCAGCTACCGAGCAATCACATTCCGAGGGGACTAGTCCCGTTGGAAAGATTGTTCTATGGGAACGATGTGGCAGTAAAGGGTAGAGTTTTGGATGAAGATGTTGATACAAATGAATGAAACATTGGTTCACAGGAGGAGCCTAGGTTCATCAAATTGTCGAGCAGTTTGACCAGAGAAAAGAGGGCCGAATATATGCAGTTGCTGAGATAGTTCACCGATGTGTTTGCATGGACATACGAAGACCTCAAGATGTATAACACAGCTGTCATTGAGCATAAGATCCCGTTGAAGGAAGAGGCTAGGCCATTCAGGTAGAAGCTAAGGCAGATAAATCCCATGTTGTTGCCCGTCATGGAGAAAGAAGTAAAAAGGTTGTTGGATGCACAAATCATTGTCCCCTTGAGATATTTCGAGTGGGTGGCCAATTTGGTCCCAGTAAGGAAGAAAAGCGGAGAAATCAGGCTCTATTTCGATTTCAGGAATCTGAACAAAAGCTCAAAGAAAGACAATTACCCCCTACCTAATATGGAACACATACTGCAGAGGATAATTGGTGCATCCAGGATATCCATGATCGATGGGTTTTCTGGCTATAATCAGATATCGATCATGCTTGAGGACAGGGAGAAGACAACCTTCACCACTCCTTGGGGCACATTCATGTATGCCAAGATGCCATTTGGACTTATGAATGCATGAGCAACATTTCAACGAGCCATGGATATAGCCTTCATCGGGGAGAAGGACCAGTTCGTGGTGATCTATCTCGATGACATCACGGTCTTCTCCAGCTCAGACGAGGAACATCGCCGCCACTTAAGGAAAGTTTTCATGAAATGTCGGAGGTTCGGTCTGTCCCTAAACCCCAGGAAATCTTTGTTCGCTATGCAGGAAGGGAAGTTGTTGGGCCATATACTATCAACAGAGGGAGTGAGAATTGATCCCAGCAGGGTGGAGGCAATTCAAACCTTATCACTTCCCAGGTCTAAAAAAGAGGTTCAGGCCTTTTTGGGGAAAATTAATTTTCTAAGGAGGTTTGTCTCAAACTTTGTCGAGCTAGTAAAACACATCACAACCATGCTCAGGAAGGGAAACGAGGTGAAATGGACCGCCGAGCCCAGGGCATCTTTTGACCAAATAAAAAGGGCATTGACTGAGACACCTGTGCTGATCAGTCCTGACTATTCCAAAGAATTCTTCATTTTCTCCTTTGCTTCTTTTGATACAGTAGCAGTGGTCTTGTTATAGAAAAATGAGAAGGGGCATGAGCAACCCATCGATTTCTTCAGGAAGGCATTAAGAGATGTGGAGACCAGGCATGAGATCATGGAGAAGCAGGCCTATGCCTTAGTGAAAGCCCTCAAAGCTTTCAGTATCTACGTCTTGCATTCAAAGGTGACAGCATACGTTCCTTCAGCTTCTGTAAAGGACATTCTTGTACAGCCAGACATAGATGGGAGAAGAGGCAAATGGATAGCAAAAATTTTGGAATTTGACTTGGAAATAAAGCCCACCAAGTTGGTTAAGGGACAAGGTCTAGCCAAGCTACTGGCTGAATCCAATTGTGAAGCCTTGGGAGTTAATTTCCTCAACACTCGCTCAGGAATTCAGCAAGATGAGTTACCCAGCCAATGCTCTCGAGATGGCTTATCGCTGGCAGATTGTGCCTGGTATCGTGACATTCTATACTTTCTGTAGGAATTGAAGCCTTCGAATGGAATGAGTAAAATTAGGGCAAGAGCCTTAAAGCTCAAAGCAGTCAATTATTGTCACATCGAGCAAGTTTTGTACTGGAGAGATCCTTTGGGGATGCTGTTGAGATGTTTGAACCCACCAGAAGCCCAGAAAGTTATGTTTGATTTCCATGAAGGCCTCTGTGGGGGGCATCATTTCTGGAAGACCACGACTCATAAGATCCTCAGGGCTGGATATTACTAGCCTACGTTATTCGCTAATGTCTGCAGAGGAATTAGAGCTTGCATCAAATGTCAAAAGTTCTCAGGAAAGCAACAGCTCAAATCGCTGCCATTGAAGCCTATAGTATCTCCAGCACCTTTTCAGCAGTGGGGGATGGACTTCATTGGAGAAATTCATCCTCCCTCAAGCAACCAACACAGGTGGATCTTGACAGCAACAGATTATTTCACCAAGTGGATAGAAGTTGTCCCCACCAGAAGTGCATCTCACAAAGTAATTATCATCTTCTTGGAGGATATCATAGCCAGATTTGGCTGTCCCAGCAGGATCGTTACCGATAATGCGGCCTCTTTCAAGTCTGAGCCTCTAATTAAGTTCTGTGAGCAGTTCCAGATCTCACTAATTCACTCCACCCCCTACTATCCCCAGGGAAATGGTTTAGCAGAGTCCTCCAACAAAAGCCTAATAAGGATCATCAAAAGGCTGTTGGAAGACAACAAAAGGGCCTGGGATTCAAAATTGAAGTTTTCTATGTGGTTTGATCGTGTGACAATGAAGAAATCTCTGGGCACTTCTCCTTTTCAGCTAGTCTACGGAGCAGAGGCGGTTTTTCCTACTCAGCTCACCTTACCTGTGGCGAAATTCTTTCAAGACTATGAGGGAGAAATAGATCATATGATCAGGAGGATTCATTAGATAGTAGAAGTGCAATAGATCAGAGAGCAGGTGAGGACTGCAGCTCATAGTCACCAGGAAAGGATCAAGCAGGATTTTAACAAGAAGGTAAGGAAGAAAGAGTTCGAGATCGGGGATTTGGTACTCAAGTGGGACGCCCCCATGCAGGATAAAGGTAAACACAACAAGTTTGACACCCTCTGGATTGGCCCCTTCAAGATCTCTGAGATTGTCTCCAACAACACGTATGGGTTGCAAGATCTGGAGGGTGAAGAGGTTTTCAGCAGCCCAGTGAATGGGCATTTTCTGAAGAAATGTTTTATTTGAGCCTCAAACGGCTCCCTTGTTTGTAAATATTATCCTTTAGTTCTTTGTTTAGTTTCTTTTACGTATTCTCGGCCTAATAAATGACTTCGTAGCCCAATAGCAAGGCACTGAAGCTGCGGAAGGATTTCTTAGAGAATCGCAGGGATGACTCTATCCCCCATGGATCCTAATGTTAGTGATTATTTTTGTCATAGGCGCAGAAGCACCCAGGTCTATAGATTGCCCACGAAGTGCCCAAGTGCAGCACAGGAGAATCCATGTTTTTCCAAGTAGCAGGTTAAGCGAGCGGGCAAAATGTCGTCGACAGCATTCAAGATCTATTTACAAAACATATCGATGGTCACCGGGTTTTCAGAGCTACCGAATTGCCCGAGGTTTAGCGCAAAGGACAACTCTCATATTTCGATCAACAGGTTTGGATCGTCCGATCTAACTAGGGCAGGTGGCAACTTGTCGGCATATCGCGGATCGGGGTTTCAGGGAATAGGGAGCCCTTAGTTCATTGTACTTAGAAGTACCAATCAGTGAAATGTCGAAAGCACCTTTGGCGTCGAGCCCACGGTCTCAGCCCTGAGTCATATCAAGCAAACCTACAAACGAGGGTGGCTCCCTTGTAAATATCGAATTCCCCCTCGTCCGTTCATCCTAAGGATGCATGTCGCAAGATCTGGTCGCGTCGGCGTTTCGACAGTCAGGAGTTCGTGGGGTGAGAGTTTCATGTTGTTCAACATCGCGAAACCCCGAACCCCGATAGCGTCGAAAGCGTGAAAAGTAGGGACCACGGTATCACGAAGTGTTTTCAGCCGTCCATCCAGAGGGGACACCTGGCAGCAAATAGAGCCATCTCGGTGCTTCACCCATCGTGACTCCAACACGCAAAGAGCAACTCCGTTATTTTCCGATGCGCGAGGTGCCGGGAGAATCCCAGGCCCACGACATCGCCGGGAGAGGTAAGAATCGTCAGATCTAGAGGGTCGCGTGGTGCGAGATTAAGCCGTCTCGGCATATCGCTCATCGCGATTTCAATCAGCAAAGATTAACCCTTTCATATTCGTGAACGCCGAAAGCATATGGTCACAACCCATGGTCACTTGGGGACAGGAAGGAGCTACATAAAGAAGGCCAAAGGTGCCGAGTTCAGTTGCAGAGGGGATCATCGCGATCTCTAGGTGCCGTTGGACTCGATCTTAATAATGTTTCTAGTATTGAAGTAAATGAAGGCAAGAGCAGGTGGTTGAACCCTCCTTTCGTTCATTAAATGAGGAGAATGGAGGGTCTAGCGAGCCGCCTACTCGCAAAGGTCCTGTGTATCGATTCTCTCAACGAAGTCGTGCCGAAGTCCTTGACTCGACAGAGAAGTCTGTGCACGCTAGCTGAGCACTTCATGGCTCAGCTACCCTCCTTACACGAGCCATGCATAGTTAAGGTGACATTTAAAGAAAGATATCAGTACGAGTTTGACTGAAGGGACATCAAGCCTTAAGTGACTGGGCACGCCTCTGTGAGGTGAATTTTCCTGAGTATATAAACTCAGTCTTTTGTATTTTGTAGGTATCTATGGTAGAGCTGAGCTCCCGATTGTAAAGTTTTAACACACTCTAGTTCTTTGGTTATGCATCTGTGTGTGAGATTTATTGTTTTATGACAGACAGTCTCTTCTACCCCGTATAATTTTCATCTTATGCTAAGAGAGTTCGTGACCGACTGATTCGCACGAATTATGGAAATTATGTTGTGATAACGGATTTATCGTGGCACTATTATTTTCTTTGGTTTTCTGTGTTTGAGCATAAAAAGATCTTGCGTTTAGATGTCTTCTTCCACAGTCTGTTAGGAACCTGATGTTTACTATAGACCTTAGCATCCCCTTGATATAAGTCTTCCCCCTACTCACCCTTACTACACCTCACTGTCTAAAGTTATCTAAGACCTCACTTGCCCATGCATGTCCGGCCTAGTTTCGAAGTTATAACCACATCGCTTGAGTTAACCTCCATCCGATCACCCCATTAAGCAAACTGTGACATAAACTGATGGGTGTTAGGCTCTGCTCCTGCAAGCAATCCAGGAGTGACTTCTGACGCTAACACACACCACTTTAGAATAATAATAAATTATTATTCAAGGACTTAAGCCCTCAATCTTATCCCTTCTTCCAACCTTTCAGCCCCCTTTCCCTTACCCACCTTGTGGAAGCTTATTCCCCCATCACTCTTTCTTCGTGGTCGTTCGGCACACAACAATGTTTATATATTATATTAATGATCTACATAATTACATATACAAAATCAGGTTCATGGCCTTAACACTTAGGCTCTCCGGCCTAATAAACACATAATCCCACCAGCTTATCAATACCCGGTTCACCAGCCTACAAAACATGATTACAATTCATAATATAACTGGGGCACTACCAGGGGATATTACAATCCCCTCCCCTTATTTTTTCATTGTCCTTAGTGCAACTCTTTACACAACATTAGCAAGATTTTCAAAATCTTCAAAAATATGCGGGTATTCTGCCCGCATAGCATCATCATGCTCCCGTGTCATGTACTTAGGACCGTACTAGGTCCTTTGGACCTTTACAAGCCCTATGGATCGATTCCAGAGCTGTTTTCTTTTCCATTCCAATATGCGCATAGGATGCACTTGCAGGACACCTTCTTGCTCCACCTGAATCACATTCCAATCGATTACATGATTAGAATTAGGTATATATTTCTTAAGAAATGAAATATGAAACACATTATGTACAGTCATGGATGCAAGTAATGCAAGCATATATGCAACTGGCCCAATCCTTTCTAGGATTTCGAATGGCCCACAAAATATGGCTGCCAACTTCGAACAGTTTCCCAGCCTCAAGGAACTTCTATTGGATTTTACTTTTAGGAAAACATGGTCACCCACTTTAAACTCTCAGTGGGTTCTGTCTTTATCAGCATAACTTTTCTGCCTATCTTGGGCAACCTTTAAATTCTGCTTAATTTTCAGCATTTTCTCTTCCATTTCCTTGAGCAACTCTGGCCCAACTACTGCTCTATCAGCTAGATTATCCTATCTTACTAGAGTATTGCACCTCCTGCCATAAAGTGCTTCAAATGGGCTCATCTTCAACGATGCTTGATACCCATTATTGTAGGAGAATTCTACCAAGTGTAGGTAGTCTTCCTATTTAGATGGTTTGTCCATCATGTACATCCTTAGTGTGTCCTCTATTACTCTATTCACCCTCTCTATCTGTCCATCAAAATCAAGATGATAAGAAGTACTGAAGTTCAGATTCATTCTAAACCCCTTGAATAACCCTCTCCAGAAATTTGAGGTAAATTTCGGGTCTCTGTCGGACACAATTGTATTGGGAATTACGCACAATCGTGCCACTTCCTTCATAAAGATGTTGGCAACATCCGATGCCTTGTGAGTAGTCTTTAACTGAATGAAATGGGAAGCTTTCGTAAGATTTTCCACCACCACCATGATTGACTCATGTTGCTTACCTTTCCTGGGCAATCCCATGATGAAATCCATTGTCACCACTTCCCACTTCCACTCAGGAATGGGTAAAGGTTGTAGCAACCTTGTTGGGTGTCTATGCTCAGATTTAACCTTCTGGCATTCCATACATCTGGCGATATATTATGCAATATCTCTCTTCATACCTGGCCAAAAGTAATGGCTTTTGACTGCTGCCACAGTTTTCTGATATCCAGGGTGCCCAACATAAGGCACATTATGCATTTCATGAAAAATCATAAGTTTCAAGTCTTGGACATTAGGTACATAAATTATGTTCTTGTACATAAGTGTTCCATCGAATCCAAGCTTATAATCTTCTACTTTTTGTGGCATCTTACCTTGTTGTAGCTTTGCTACCAAATCCCTGTACTGCAAATCTGTATTTGTAGCCTCCAAAATTATTCTTTTAATATCAGTTCGTTACATGCTAATGGTCATAGCATGTAATTCGTGTACTCTCCTACTGAGTGATCAACCACTTTATTCTCCTTCCCTTTGATATGCTTGATATCAAAATCGTATTCACAGAGAAACTCCAACCACCTACTTTATCTAGCATTCAAGGTTGGTTGATCAAACAAGTACTTTAGACCGTTATGGTCTGTCCTCAATTCTAACCTCCTTCCCATGAGGTAATGCCTCCATTTCTTTAGAGCATGTACTATGGCTGCCAACTCCAAATCATGAGTTGCATAGTTCCTTTCGTGCTCTTTCAACTTTCTAGATTCATAACAATTTATGAATCCGTTCTGAATGAGGACTCCTCCCAGTCCTTCTTTGATGCATCTGTACACACTACAAAGTCTTCATTCAGATCTACAATCCTCAGGATTGGAGCACTAGTTAACAACTTCTTCAATCGTTGGAAGCTTCTCTCACAATCTTTTGTCCACTGAAACTTCGTATCCTTTCTTTGCAAGTGATAGGGTAAGCTATCCTTAAGAACCCTGCAATTAACCTTCTGTAATAACCAGCTAGACCCATAAAGGATCTTACTTATGTCAAATTCTTTGGCGCTGACCATTCTCTGATGGCCTCAATATTCTCAGGATCCACGGCTATCCCATCCTTTGAAATAATATGCCCCAAGTAATGGATCTGTTTTTTATAAAACGATCATTTTCTCAACTTGGAATACAGTTGGTGCTCTCTTAGCACCTGCAACACCATCCTCGGATGTTGTTCATGCTCTTCCTCCAACTTGGAATACACCAGGATGTCATCCAAAAAGACTATGGAAAACTTGTCCAGATAGCCTCTGAATACACCATTCATCAGGCACATAAAAACAACAGGTGCATTCGATAGCCCAAAAGGAACCACTGTGAATTCATAATGGCCATACCTTGTTCTGAAAGTGGTCTTGCTGATGTCTTCATCCTTTATTATTACATGGTGATACCCTAATCTAAGACCTATTTTCGAAAATATCTTAGCATCCTTCAACTGATTAAAGAGATCATCGATCCTTGGAAAAGGATACTAGTTCTTTACAGTCACTTTGTTCAACTGTCTGAAATCGATACACAATCTCAATGTGCCATCCTTTTTCTTCATGAACAGGACCGAGGCACCCCAAGGTGACACACTTGGGTGTATATACCCCTTCTTCAGAATCTCTTCAAGCTATAATTGTAGCTCTTTCATCTCTGGCGTACTCGTTCTATAAGGAGCTTTCGACACTGGAGTTGCTCTAGGCATCAAGTTTACAGAGAAGTCAATATCTCTCTTCGGGGGTAGTCCGAGTACCTCATGAAATACATCTTCAAACTCTTTTGGTATCGCATGATCTCTAATATTTGAGACTTCATCCTTATATGCTTCCTCCACATCGATTTCAAATAATTGACAGCCTTTCCTGTAGCACTTCTTCAGCTGCATTGTTGAGATCTCTCTGATAGTAACAGCTCCGGGAATTCCTTGGACTATTTTCCAATTTCCTTCTTCATCCAGGCAAGTGGATGCCTTGTTACGATAGTCCAAGATGGCATGGTGTGGGTCCAACCAGTCCATCCCAATTAGATAGTCATAAGAACCTAAAGGCACAATGTTCAATTCATATTTTGTGCTCAGTCCATTCATGTCCACTGGACAAGACTTAACTAACTCAATGGATTTTCTCTTGGTTCCTGTAGCCAGTTGTACTAACCAAGACTTTTCATGTTTTCTTTTCGACAATTGCAACCTTTCCACCACTCTAGGATCTATATAACTATGGCTATCCCTTGAATCAATTAAAATAGTAAATTCATGGTTGTTGATCATACCTTCTACTTCAATCATGTGCGTTGATATCCAACTTGCTTGTTGTCTAGGGCTACGTAGATCCTGGGTATTCTACTGCCCATGTCCTCCACTATTTCAGGATGATGAACATTGTGGATAGTTCTCCCTTTTTTATTTCTGTGGGGGCAATCTCTGTACCTATGGTTTCCTTTACAGCCCCAACATTCCATAGGTGAATGTCTTAGCATCTTCCCACCCACTTCAGCCTTCTTGGGCTCTCTAAAAGATGGTTTTCCTTGAGGATTGTTTCTGAAAAAGGGTGGCTTAGTTCCCTTCTTCCTCTGATCCATCTTGAATTTCTTCTTGTCTTCCCAAACCTTCCAGAAAGTAGGATTTTCATATTGTTTCTCAAACAAGCATTTTTCTCTCCTTATCATTTCTTCCATAGTATTAGGGTCATCATACTGAATCTTGTCCCCAATGGAAGGTGGCAGTCCACTCAGATACCTTTGAATCTTAACAGTCTCATCTTTGATGAATGGAATATACTTCAGTAACTCCAAAAAACTTTCGTTCGTATTCATCAATGGTCATGCTGCCCAGCTTGAGTTCAAAGAACTCTTTCATATTTATGTCGTAGTATCTTTTAGTCAAGTATTTCTTCTTGAAATACCTCTTGAATTCTTTCCAAGTGATATCTTTCTCTCTAATGTGTTTCACCTGCACAAGTTTATCCCACCACATGGATGCTTTTCCTTTCAATTGATACACTGCAATTCTTCCTTCGGCATGAGAGGAATAATTCTACAGTTGGAAATATTTCCTCATGCCAAGAAACCATGTTTTGACATCTTCCTCCTTCTTGTGTTCTCCATCAAACGTAGGAGGCTTAATCTTGTTCATTTTTCCCTTCAGTTCATCCACTCCAGATCTCCTGTGATTTCTGGTAGGAGATGGGCTTGAACTACTGTGTGCCCTCCTCTTGGAGTGACATTGGGAGTGATGATGGTGTCTACCAACACTCCTTGATCTTCTTTCCTCATAATACTAGTGACTCCTTGTTTTGCTCGAGTCTCTCTCCTTGTCCAACTTATTTTCTATTCTCTCTAGACTCTTCATCAACTTTAAGTTGAATTCTCCCTGTTGTTCCTTAGCTTTCATGACCTTTCTACTATCTGCTCAACGAATTTGGGCATCTTTCTGCAATCTTTCAATGATTTTCATCATATTCCCTTCCTTATCTGTCTCTTCTCCATGCCCATTGGAGTTTGATCCTTCAACTCCCAGATGGGCATCCATTCCTTTTGCGTCATTCTTTGAATTGGAAGCATTTTGTGTGTCTTCTATTTCTTTGCACTCGGGGTCAATTCATTGTTGTCCTAGCACTCATTGGACTCTGCAAACACAACGTGTAGTCAACCATAATTTGTCAAGCCAACCGTCCTCAACAAATCCCACAGAATTCATAAACCAAATCTATTTTAAGAAACATTCAGATTTCATGAATTTTTAGCGCTCTAATCAGCTCTGTAACGAAATTAGGCCTTAGCCCTTTTCTCTTAGTCCCCAACCACGTGATCGCGAGTCGTGACCACTCGCCTATCAAAAGGGCGCTTTGCAAATTCACATTTTGGGTATTCAGCCATGGCCAAACCCGATACTCTCGATTCCCAATTTTTCGAATCGTGAATCTCCTAGGCGCTAGCTCCTCTTGCTAGGCCCCTTTGTTTGTGACATTGGGCTATGACCTGGGCCCCAACTTCTGAGTGCTTCGATATTTCGCGCTTCAGGAGGTTTCGAAGCGCGACACAACAACTTCCCAAGTTCTAAACTAACGAACTCACGATGTAGGGAGGATCAACTGTCCACATCTACTCATCATCCAATGGCTGACACTCACTATGGAACTTTAGGCATCGGAGTTCTGAGACTTTGGAACTTCGGAGCTTCGGGAATTTGGGGCTTCAGAACTTTGGGTTCTGGAAGCTTTCACACTTTCTTTCTTCCAATCTCGTTACTCCCGAACTTCTGACTTCTCTATCCTTCAGGCCCACATAGTACTATTGTCACCAACTAAGGAGATGGAACATGGTACGCCTAGGAAAGTCCACGTCACCCCAGGCGACGTCATCCGGCCCCACCACGTCTACTCTTCCACTTCGAAATTTTGGACTTCAAGAGTTTTTGCAATGACACATCCCACTTCTCCCGATAGCCGAACTTCCAAAATTACAATATGCTCTTCTACTTGATCCAAGGATCAAGCTCTTTTCTCCAAATCTACAATGTAGATCTCCCTCGGGACTTCAGGATTTCGGGTTTTGGGCGGTTATGCCTCAACGCACCTCGCTTCTTCCGATTGTCAAACTCCTAAAGGATTCTAGGATAACCCTCCTGCACCTTCTCCATATTTGACGGTTGTATTGAATTTCCCTTCCTTCCGAACAGATCCTATGGCTCCAACACCTCAATTGTTGTGATCTTTCTCTCTCTGGTCGGATACCATGCCTATTGTGGTTGTATGATACCTCTACTCCTCCTAAGCTTCGTAACTCAGCCAAGGTAAATTCTTGGCACTCAGAAACGTTCTGAGGTCCAAAATTAGTCCTCTAGACACAATTTCCTCTTGAAACCTTGGGTCCAAAGACCACTTATCCAGCCCATCCAGGATCAATGTTGAAACCTTGACTCTAATACCATGTTGTATCGTCCTCGGCCATCAAACCCAGTATCGAGAAAATCTACTACCCAGAACATACACTTATATACGATATGCATTAAATCAAACTAACACATTTAACATAGAGTTACTGCCATCATACAGACTGAAATAGACTTAACAAAAATCAATATATGTAGCGAAATACATGAAAATATACAAGCATCACAGAAGTTCATTTTAATTGAAATTAAACACATAATGATACTTATCTTTGAAACTGGAGTAACTCCACCAACTGCATGCAGACCTTCCATGAACCTCCCAGCCTTAGACTGCATTGCTCATCACTCTCAACAGTAGATCACCCCCGAGCTAGGACTAAACTCCATCAGGAAAGGGAATCCTAGGCTAGGAAAGGTCAACAGGAAGACACACAGTTCATGAGGGTGCATTCTCTCCTAGGATCCACTTATGCCCACTGCTCACAGACTCTCATTCCCCACATGTCTGTCCCACCCCAGGAGTATACACCTTCATTATCACCCAGACAGTCCTTCGGCTACTAAACATCCCTTGCCTTGGGCTTCAACAACAGGCCGGACTAGAATTCTTCGAGCTCTGTGGTAGCTACAGGAACCCTTCAAGGAGTTCTCACTTCCTCCATGCACTCTCTCACCTGGAGAGAGTCGCTCAAAGGCCTAACAACCTGCTTCTTCAACCAAAACCACCTCTCTCACATGGAGAGAGTGTTGCACACATGCCTGACAACTTGCTTCTCCAGCTCTGCTCCTCTCTCACCTGGAGAGAGTCGCTCATAGGCCTGACAACCTGCTTCTTCAACCACAACCACCTCTCTCACCTGGAGAGAGTGTTGCACACAGGCCTGACAACTTGCTTCTTCAGCTCCATTCCAACATAAGGAGGACAACAGTAAGACTCAACAACGAACATATGATGGTAGCCAATCACACTCAGCCAAGGGACTTTGTGGCCACAACAACCCACAATTATAACACACATGGCGTAGACAATTACGGTATGCTCAGGTTTCATAGAAGACATCAACCCAAACAGTTAAGCACGAACTCAGATTTGCAGTGTGGATAAACTAGGTTCACAGGACACATAGGGGAGACGGCTCAGTCCATGGGTTTGCCACTGGTTTTCAGGCTGCGTGACAAGAAAATTATGCAGAGGTCGATGATGGAATCCAAACGTAGAGGCCATATGAAATTCACGGGAATACACCAGTCGGTCATAGAGGTCTCATGGTTTCGATTTTTAGAGCTGTGTGAGGTATGCAGCGATCAAACATCGAGGTAACACGATTCATACAGTGGATGCCAGAATGGAGGACGAACCTCCAACACGACTCATTTCTTGGATTAAATTCCATGTTCCTGGGCCAACACATGTCGCCCATGAAGTTGCATGCGCTCCATCAAGCATGTGTTTCCTTTTCCATGAACTTAGGATAAAAATATACCTTTCACACCACTTTATAATAATAATAAATTATTATTCAAGGACTTAATCCCTCAAGCTTAACCCTTCTTCCAACCTTTCAGCTCCCTTTCCCTTACCCACCTTGTGGAAGCTTAGTCCCCCATCACTCTTTCTTCGTGGTCGGTCGGCACATAACAATGTTTATATATTATATTAATGATCTACATAATTACATATACAAAATCAAGCTCCTGGCCTTAACACTTAGGCTCTCCGGCCTAATAAACACATAAGCCCACCAGCTTATCAATACTCGGCTCACCAGCCTAAAAAGCATGATTACAATTCATAATATAACTGGGGCACTACTGGGGGATATTACACCTCCCACTATTCCTTCATGGGATTATGCCATTATCCTAGGCCTTTCATGTTCTAGCACGCATATTCTCAAGATGTTGTCTGCCCCTATTTTTTATAAGTGACCGACAATCAACTAGTATTCGGTTGCTCGGACAACCAGATTCTTCTTCTGTGCGGTGTTAAATTCCTATGGCGTAGTCCCTATACTTAAATACTCAATAATGTCAGCAAAACAATCATCTGCAATCTTAACTAAAAATAATTGCGCGTTAAGGAAGGTATCCTCTAAATTTGTAGGATCCTCACCATTGGTGACCCTTGATAAGTGATCAAGTCCTGTGTTCAACTTCCCTGGTTTCACTATGACTTCAAAGTCAAATTATTGAAACAAGAGTAACCATCGATAGATTCTCCCCCCCAGCACTAGCTTGTTGACTAGGTACTTAAGGGCTGAATGATTTGTGAATATCTTAAAATGTTTACCAAGTAGGTAATGCCTGAAGTTTTGAAGTGCATACACCATTTCCAAGCCTTCTCGCTATGTGGTGTTGTAGTTTTTCTCGGAGTCTGACAGTTTTTTGCTTGCAAATGCTATGGGGTGATCCAAATCCCCTGCTCCTGGTTACGCCATAATAACTCCCAAGGCTATGGATGATGCATCTACATGCACATGGAATGTATTCTCCCAATCTAGAAAGACTAAGATAGGTGATGTGACCATCTTCTCCTTCAGGGTGTCCAATCCTTGTTGACAACTCTCATTCCACTGGGATTTAGTATCCTTCTTAAGTAGTTTCTCCATCAGCGCAATGATCTTCGCATACCCTTTGATAAAAAATTTGTAATATCTTGTATGTCCTAATGTGGCCCTCAATTGGCGCACTAATTTTGGTGGTGGTAAGTTCACAATTACTGCAATCTTTGTAGGATCCACGATCAGACCTTGTATGCATATTGTGTGACCCAATAAAATTCTGAAGGGTTTTCCAAATATACATTTCTTAATGTTCAAGGATATTTGGCATTGCCTGCATATTTCTAACATCTTCCTAAACACCTCTACATGATCCTTCAATCGGATGTAGACTGTCCAATCATCCAAATATACTTCTAGAAATTGATGGATGCATTCTTTGAAAGCATCAATGACTACTCTGGAGAAAATTGTTGGTGCATTTTTCAGTCCAAAAGGCATGATTGTGTACTGGTAGGATCACCATTATGTTGCAAAGTTAGTCTTGTGCCGATCTTCTGGTGCTATCTTGATTTGGTGGTAACCTGAGAATCCATCAGTGAATGGGTATGCTTCCTATCCTCCCACATTTTCTAGGAATTCATCCGTAAAGGGTGTAGGGAAGGGGTCATGTAGGCAAGAATAATTGAGATTTCTCAGATATACATAGATTCTTATGCCTCGATTTTTCTCATGAACTACCATGGGGCTTATCCATTCTGATTCTTCTATTGGCTCTATGATTCCTACTTCCATCATTCTGTCAATTTATGCCCTGACCTTCTGCTTGTAGATGGGGTTCAATTTGTAAGGCCTCTGTCTGATAGGTATTTCCTCTGTCTTGAGAGGGATCTTCATCTCTCCAAGTTCTCCTACGATACCCTTCATTTCGTTAAAGTTCGTTGGTAACAGGTCATTGTACTCGTACAGTAATTCTATTATCCTGTCCATTGTTTTCTCGTCCTAGTAGTCTTTATGTTGGCCATCTTGGGATTCTCAATTGTCCCAATGTTGACTTTCTTTACCTTGATTGGCGCAAAAATTACTTCTGATTCTAGAGGTGGACTTTCCACTTCTATTTCACCTTCAACTTCCTCAATCTGAATATTGTGTGGATCATCTTCATCTGGTTCTTCTTCTTGCACATGGTAACATGACAACAGTTCTTTCACTATCTGTCTATTCTGTTGTTGTTCTTCTGTGATGAGTTCAAATTCTGGTTCCTTAATGAATATCACCCCTCTTATTTTCTTAAGTGTTGCATCTATGTTGGGGTTCTCATGTTCAAATGAGAAAGTGACTGTAAAGGTTTTTTGAAGTACTTTCCATCTCGTAGTTCCTCTGGGCAGTTCTTGGTCTGTATAAGAGTTTGTTGGGATGCCCTATAATGTGTGTACAAAATGATGAGGCCATTCTTTTGGGGTTGTCATATTCCACAACACTCTGCACTTCTCCAAGTGTTCTGTTGGTGCCCCCTATCCACCATATTTATGTTTCTGGTTGCTTCTTTGTTCTGCGCCAAACCTGATGTGCAGTAACCATTTACATTGGTACTAGTCCTTGATTGTTTCTTTGTGTGCACCCCACCATCTTGCAGGTGTAGACTTAAGTGCGATGTTGACAGCCAACAATCTTTGACTGTCTGATACTTCGTCTTCATATATTGTTAGAAATTCTTCTAAGTCGTTGATTCCATGTAAAATTGGAGGTTCTCTGACTTCTATCCCAACCCGGCTTACTACATGATCTATCCAAGCACATCATTTGGTTGAGACCTCATGTAGGCGCTACTCCCAATTCTCTAGACCCGTGTCTGAGTCGGAAGCACATGATGTGATACTTCTCCAGTTAAGTACATCATCGACAGTTGGATTGATGTAATCTTCGATGCGCGCAGTGGTTCGGTACAACTGGTTAATTTGTTTCAGGTCTAAACATGTTGGTTCCACAAATCTTTCAGCGTCTGATGGATCTAGAGTTGCGATAATCCTATATTCGCCTGACTCAAATTTCATCTTCCTGGTCTTCAGGTTGATTATCACCTGATTTTCAAACACCCAATACAATCCCAATAATGTTGGATATGGTGTTGTGCCATCCACGATTTCAATCACTTCAAAGTCTACCTTAGTGCGCACTTCGTCCAGATCTATTGTCACTCATTTTATCCTCCCTATTGGTAGAACTCTGTGTTGGTTTTCTAACTTTAGTTGGACTAGTGAGTAGCCTAAGGTAGGTTCTCCCATGCATTGCCATGTCTTTTTGGGCAATACATTCACTTCAGATCCCAGATCTAATATCACATCGCCCATGTTAAAATCTTTGATGTTGGCATTCAATCTAAACTCTTCGTTGGTTCTCCTTATGGCATGGAGGTGATTGACTATCCTCTGTTCTAACTTTCCTTCATAGTTTGTGGTACATATATCTAACAGTTTCTGTAATACTATAACAGATGATGGATCCTTAAATACTTGAATACACGATTACAGGAAAGTTTTAGTACAACTTACTTAGTTTCCCAGGTGGACTTCATTGGTATGGTCTAATGCGGATGACATTTCATACATTGGTACATCCTGGGTATGTTGTGTGGTAGATGTAGATGCAACATTCTGCTTGAGAAATTCTTGTCTGGCCTCCTTAAAGGTCTCCTCCTTTTCTGCATCAAATCACTTGGGTTGCTTGGTATTTTTCTTAATCCACTGGTGTTGTACTGGTTTCTGTTTAGCCGCATCATCTCCTATTTTGGCACCTCCGCGCATCACTATATTGATGTTCCTGCCATCATCTCTAGCTTCTATAGAGATCCAATATACGTTCTGATTGTTCTGATTGTGTTTCTCCTGTATCTTCCCCAACAGTGTGGTGCAATTGTTTTTATCATGATCTGCTGCTCAACAATACGTGCATGTCACAGGTGGTAGAGGGAATTCTCTTGCATAGTGCCATGGTCATTGGCAGTTATGGCACACTACTGGACCTCTTTCATGTCCAAATCCTCCACTGCCTCATCCTCCCCCTCTGCACCCAATGCGATCTCTGCGCGGTGTATTTATTGTGGTACCTGATTATATTGCGCAGGGTTATACTGGGGATGCACAATGTTATACTACGGCTATGCATTTTTATACTAATGCGGCACAGTATTATACTGCGGTGGTGCCTGATTAAATTGAGGTGCGGGTTGACCTGTCATCATTTCGACTTGCACCCTATATGTGTCTGACATCCTTTCCCTCATCAGATCCATGGTTCTGCAGTCTTTTTCATCGTGGCCTACTGATTTGCAAAAAGTGCAATATGCATTCTTTGGTATTGTCTGGTACTTCTGCATCATAGGACAATGATATGGATCATGCCCATGTGTCTTGAAAATTTCACACTAGGTTCCTTCTATCAGTAATGGATTTGGCATCCCTGTTTCCATATACTGTGCGAATGTTGGACATTCATTCTTATGGTGCCCTTTTGTTCTACATGTGGTACACCAAACAACTTCGTGCTTGTCCTTGCCCTTATTCTGATTGAGTTGGAAGGTAATATTATTGAAGTCCTCCTTCAACTCCTCTACAGTTGGATCTGTCTTGTGGTATTGATTTTGCTCCATTTGCAAGGCTTCCTGTAGAGCCTCTTCTTGAGATTGGAATTTATGTCGTCTAAGTGGGTATTTCAAGTGCGGTAACAAATAATTCACAAACAGATGCCTATGTTGCATGCCAATCATGGCATACCTCAATTTGTCTTTTAGACGTTTAAATCGCTAGTCAATTTCCCAAACATATTCTCTTGGTTTTTGTTGGATTTCTATCATCACATTCATGTATTGATCCTCTGAGCTCAGCTTTTGGAACTCATTAATCAGTAATTTCTTAATGTCTGTTAGTTTCCTTGTCGTCCCAGGTGCATTGTTTACGTCTAGACTCATGTACCAGTCTAGTGCACGGTCTCTTAGCGTGATGGCTAGCTGCATAAGTTTAGTATCTTTATCATTGATCTGTTTTGCTTCCCAGATCTTTGCACAAATGAGAAAGTGTTTCTCACGGTCTTCTGCTTCCTCTCCTCAAAATTATGGTAATCGAGTGATGGGAACATGTCCTGCCATCCTGAATGTTGAACCGCTACCTCCGCGTGGTGTAGATACTTGACTAATGCTCCTTGAAATAGCTCCCCCAGTTGTTGTTCCTTGTGTCGATGTACTTTCTTTTGTCTTCCTTCTCCCGAAATTCGGTTGTCTAAACGGTGGTGTTCTTTTTGGTGTGTTAGTCGCACATGGGTTTATGGGTTCCACACTAACATTAATATGGATAGGATTTTTGCCTTATATTCCCGACCTTGGACCTCTTGTCTTCCTCTCATATGTTGTGCGCAGGATTTCCTCAATCTGCTCCACAGCCCGGAGATCCTCTACCTCCTCTTCATCACTTGCCAAGCCTTCCCTCGTGGCTATGGCTCTCTTCTTGGTGTTCACCTTGTATTGGTAGGGTACTCCACTTCTCTTCTTTCCAGCTGTCTCCATGATCCACTTGATATGGTCGTTGTCCATCATGATTAGGTCCAAAGCTTCCTCCTTCTTTGCTTTATCCACTTCTCCTTCCATTTCTTTCTTTCATGTCAGTGCTTCCCCCCTTCCCCCATGCACACAAGGAAGTTTAGTTGTTTGATTCCATTGTCATGACACCTTTATTATAGATGTAATGACCCTTAATTATTAAGATGATTAATTTAATAAATAATCCTAAAAATTAGCTAAACTATAATTAATTATTAAATAACCTTAACTAATTATCTGTTATTAATTAATTATTTTGATTATGATTAGTTTAAGTATGATTAACTCTTTAATTAATGGTTAATGATTAATTTGATTATTAATTAATTAATTGATTAATTAAGTATTAAACAAATGGGTGGATAATAAAATATAATGTTTAATTGGGTTACGTATCCCACAAGGGATAACGTAACCAATACGTTAAGATAAGTAATAAATAAATGGATAAGGCATTAATAAAGTGATAAGGTATTTGGTGGGGGGAGTTAATGGAGGAAGGGCGGTGAAGGAGGAATAAGGGAAGTGGAGGAGGATGGGGATTATTCATTCTACGAGAGGAGAGCTTGGAGTATTGAAGAGTGAAATTAACAGTGGAATTTATAGTGCACCGGGGAGCTGCAGAGGTTTTGGGCTCAGAGGGCTAGGATATCCATTGATGTCCTAGGGCTAGGCGTTACTAGTCGGCAGGGTGGCTGGTTTTGGGGTGTCCTAAGGAGCAGCATCAGGTTCAAGCGAAGGGAGCAAGCTGCTGCGGATAGCATCAGAGTGAGGTATGTAAATTCAAATTCAT
>ML777679.1:107959-125856 GCA_009831015.1 Picea engelmannii
ATTAGCATTGTATATATCTTAATATTATAATGGTTTAAATGTGCAATTTCTAACAGAGGAATCACAGCCAAGCAAATAAAGTGGTAGACTTCAACTTATAATTGAGAATCTCTTTTGCAACATCATAGTATGTATTTTGAATTGTTTTGCACTATGTTATTGATAAAGTCATTTCACTTGATAATTTGCACTATCTCGTTGTTGAAATCAATGCACTAGATCCATTTTATTAGTATTATTTCTTCGGTTAATGCATTGAATCATTTTTCCTTGTATTTTCACTAATATCAATGCACCCTTTTTGTTTGTGTTATGAAATTACTAAAATTAATGCAATTACCTAATTGCTTTAAATAAATTTTCATTGTACAATCACTACAATCAATGACTGTATTGTTTTTGTATTTTTCCATTGTTGAAATCAATGCAAGTACTTGATTGTTGCAAATCATTTTTCATTATATCATTACTAGAATAAATGCATCATATATGTGTGTGTTATATCATTGTTGAAATCAATGCAACTACTTGATGCTTATGCATTATGTCGTTGTTAAAATCAATGCAATTACTTGATTGCTTTAAATCATTTTTCATTCTATCATCACTAAAATCAATGCACCTTAACTTGAATGTAGCCTTAAAGATGAACATATGTACATGACATCTTGGAAATAAAGAAGTGTACTAATGTATTCTTTCATTGTCAATGTGTGAGATCATGATAACTCTAGACATGACATTCATTGGCATTATTCTCTAAACTTCTCTAAGCTTTATTGTGTTGCAAGTATCCATATTGCTCAAGCTTTATTGTTTTCAATTATCCATATTCTTGAGATACATGTCTCTATATGTAATTGCATGTCCCTTTTGCACTGCCATCATATGGAAAGATTTTATAGAAATTTTGTTGTTCTTAAATGGACATTGATACATGTACATTATAATGTGGAATATGGAGGACTATCTTCAAATATCTATATAGTCCATTTTGGCTTGTTTGGATCAATTATACAACTGGTGTAGCTCCAAAAATATACATCTTAAGATATCATGTTCTAATGATGCAGACCTTGCATGTATTACAATGATAATAACAAGCCTTAACTAATTTCAATTCTACTTTGATCAGTTAAAATGGATTAGTTGACTACTCAATGGGCTAGATATAGGTTAAGACTAGTTTTTTCAATGTTTGCAAGTGTTGAATGGACACATTTGAAGTGGATGGTGTATTGGAACTTTTTTGGGGATATAATCTTGCCACCATTAATTTACTTGGACTCCCCTTGGGTGATGAGATGGCTGCATTGATTCTAAGATTTATGAATTGGCAATGAAATGAAGCTTGGAGTGAGTTTATCTCCCATGTATTATCTTTCCAGGTCCATGTCATCATAACCTTGTTTATGAACCATCTGATATAATCTAACTATGGGGGATAGAAAGGTGGAGAAATTATTTGAATTGGGTAGGCTATAGTTTCGTTTCATTATTTGGTTTGGGAGAACTCTACAACTCTAGGTTTCTCCTCATTGATTTTCCATGGCTCTCCCACTTATATAAGTTAGAGTTTCTGTGAGAATGAGTGTCATTGCTAGGCAATCCAGTCTCCTAGTTGCTCTTCTTCTTATGTTGAAATTTTAGAGTTTGAGTAGAACCTTGAAACTATGGAGTTGGAATCATTTGTCTCCAAGCTTAACAATAACCTTGAAACTTGGAACTTTTAACTATTATCATGTTTAAAAATAAATAAATAATCATAAATCCATTTTTAACTTAAGTATTTTATATAATATAATGTTAGACATAAATTTATTCGTATAAATCTCATTCAATATATAACATATCCAAAGTTAAATGAATCTATACTAAGAGTAAAAGGACAACATGCTCGGTGGAGTGGAAAGAGAGGCGATCATATTGTTGACTTCAAACACAATAAGTCGATTTAGAAAGTGAAATTCGATAAAAAACAACGTGAAGAACCGATTTCAAGCGATCGTGAACTGATTTTGTATAATAATCAAACCTTCATACCTAGCCATTATGAAGGTATCCCTACATGTTCATAAGATTAAGAAAAGATGACATATTCTTACGGTTATGAATTAAGAATATTATTAGTATCTTAAAATCTATATCGCTATATGTTCGTAAGATTAAGAATATGAAACTGATTTATTGGTATGGGCGATTCTGTCCAAGCCTTTGTCGTCTATCCATAGCCACTTGGAACCTGCCCCCGCCCCTTGTCCAATTTCTATTAACTCTGGACTGTCCACCTGCCCTGTTACCATTCATGAGAAATTATGTTTGTGTTTTTGTTGTGTTATGTTTGTGTATGTGATTGTTCTCTATTCTATTATGTCCATGTATGTGAACCCTGAGAGAGGAACAAACCCTAGCACCTTACAACAATAGGTGAGCATGGAGCAACATTCCGTGAGCCAACATTATGGATAAATATCTCACGGTGAGTATTGAGATTTCTTTAATCATAGTTGTTTTCCTCTTTTTGATTCGTCCATTGAGGCCTTGATGTTAAATTTTAATCACACAAAGTTCCAGAATGGAATCTGTCGAATTATGATCCAGCAAGCCCTGGGAGGTGATGAAACACTCAACTATTAAATTTGTTTCCACTTGTCTGCGCGTGACGCTGAACAGGTACATATTCTATGTTTTACTACATAGTTTATTCTTTGAGAAAATGACCATGAGAGTTTATTATGCCTTTGTCCGGCTCTCAAGCGGCACTTGGATAAGAATTTCCTCCTATCATATTGACCCTCATTCCCCCACATCTTAAAGGACTTGCAACTCATACTAATTAAATCGGGTCAAGCATTTGATGATTAGCCACTCCTTCTATTTTTAAAACCTGTCGAATGATTGAACTCATATATCTCCCTGGAATTGATCTGGAATGCTTATTTCTTTGAGTTGGCATTGACAATTTCTTCTTTTATGTTATTAGGTTATATGAAAGGAGACATCGATGAGCATGTGTTCTTCTCCAACGAAGTTTTTGGGACTTCTAGAGGTTTGGGTATCGATTTCTAGTCAATGCTGAGTTCATTGGTGGACAGTGGATGGCGTTCCTTGGTGCCTTCGAAAATGAGCCCATTCATTTTGCAGTCCAGATTCCCTACTGATGTCGCTACAAAACAACAACATTCCTTTTTTACCAGCAAGTTTGGAGGTGTGCAGGATCAACCTCTTAATGATAAAGTTGAACAACAACCTCTGTGGTATTTTTTTGATGAGTGGACGAGATCAAGGGACTCCTATACTCTTTCATGGATTGAATTGGATGAGGAGAGATGAGGAGAGATCCAATAAGAACTCCTCCACTACCCAACTTTCCATTTCTATTCCAATCACCTCTTCAGATTTCTCAGGATCCTCCAATTCATGTTCTTCTACTCATGGCTGCGAGTAAGTATCAGTTCCTTTTATAAATTAAAATCCCAAAGGGCACACTGCTCCCGTAGCAATCGGAGAAATAAGACTATTTCGTTCACCGACTCCAAACTACCCCTTTGTTTTGTATGGACCTGTGTTACTTTGATGGCACTCTGCCAGTTTTGAACCTACAATGTAGAGATAACACTGAACCTAACTTCACCGACTCCAAATTGCATATTTGTTGGCAACCCCTATGTGAATCTCTTCTTGTAATTGCATATGTACTTGATTTAGGATGTCTATAGTTTCATTTGTTTCAAATAGTACGCTTAAACCTTGCATTGCATTTGTTCCTTATCATTGGTCTTGGTCTCCTTTGTGGGTCTCAGGGTGTCATTTCTATTAAGTTTTTTTACCACTCATTTCCAATGCCATTTTGACGAACTATTTTTTTCCTTCAATGAAATATTTGGGCTTCATTGATTCGTAAGTGTACCTTTTCAATGCTCTTCTGCCTAGGGAGCTTCTAGACAATTTGTGCAAGTAATTTGATATTTTTTGTTTACCTCTAGGGTTTTGTACTATGCACAACCATAGAAAAAATGAGCTTTAGATGTTGTTTGTTCTTTGTGTTTTGTAGCCAATATACGACAACGACAACCGATGTGATGAGATCAAGTGTTGTGGGAAGGGTTCTCTAGCGATTTTCGTCATTTGTCCATGACGAATGAGAAATTGTCACCTGTTTTTACAGTTTTCACTGCCACTTATTTTTACAGTTTTCACATATGTGATTTTTGTCGTCTGAAAAATCGCCCCTTGTTTTCACGGTTATCTGGTCCAAATTTGAAAGATCCACCAGAAAGTGACAATCATAATTCCGTCTCCATCCAAATAACACAATCAACAAATTTCTTTGCAAGATTCAAAGAAATTTGTATGCAGTTGTCGAATCTTCCCACGACTACTGTATCAAATGAAATTTACCACTGCAATGGCCAAACCAATCATTTCCCTTTGCATTTTCCTACTACCGTTCACCTGCCAATCCAATCATTTCCCTTTGCATTTTCCTACTATCGTTCACACCTACCAATCCAATCATTTCCCTTTGCATTTTCCTACTACCATTCACACCTGTGTTAAACAACTTAATTTTATGGTGGGGTTAAAATTAATTGAATGCAAGACAGAGTCTGAGACGTGTCCAACAAGTTAGGTATTCATCCGATAGGGACATTATTTGAGCGATGGCAGAGCATACTTCCACTTGTCAAAAAATCTTGCAGAGAATTTTGAGATGATAAATTACAATGTGTTATATCTTGTCATTTTAAAGGTTAGCAAGGTAAGCAATGTATGTAAACCTTCAGAACCTGAGTCTGCACACAACAATACAACAATTGGAAAACACCATAAAAAATACTTATGAAGCCTAGCCCAGATCTAGGAGCATGAGGAATAAGACCATTTTTCAAAATCCTGGGTTTTAATAAGCTTAAAATCTTTGTCTTTTGTCATGCCTCCTCTAGGACTCCGTGAATCCAAATTTAACTAGGAATTAATTATACCTCATGCCTTGTGAGGGAGCAAGAAACTCCCACAGAATGACGACATGTTAAACCCTCAACGGTTGTTATTTGATCTTTCTAGTGGGATACAACATCCGGTCAGACGCAACCCAGCTCCTTTTCAACAACAAGTGATGAGAAAAATGAAAAGATATGAGCAGATTCAAGAATAATAAAAATATATGAGCAGAGTCGAGTCTGTTGCCATAAAAATAACACCTTACACATAGCCTACAAAGAAAGTAAGTGGGTGCTTTATAATTAAAGGAAGAATAATTCAACAAGGTAACCACTGTTTGTACATATCGAGCCCACTCAGTAACAGGGCAATCCACACGATCACCCAAAGAAACTATATAATACAAAAATAAATGTACAAAGAGAAGAGCTCGAGGCATCTTGTGACAATACATTAGGCATCCGGTAACAATACATTGTACATGGGTCACGATCAAGGAAAGAGACTAAGACCGGATCTTCACTTTTTACCCTTCAATCCTCCACAGACAAAAAGGTATGCAACAAAGTGCAGTGGCATAGGCTGCCACTTTACACATGGCCAACAAGAGCTTCCAGACCCCTTCCACAACCAGGTTGCCTACCTTATTTCTTCCTGACCAAAAGGTATTATGATTTCTTACACGACTGCAACTCGGACTCTCGTTCCTGAATAATAACCTTAGTTTAGTTTTAGTTATGGTCTAAAAAATTGCAGATAAATTCAATATTTTCGTAGTGAACTACAAAGTTATAACCTAAATTTCAATAATTTTGAGAAAAAAAAATGAGAATTAAGCAATCCGTCAATATTAAAAGGTAGAAAAATAAAACAAAGATGTCATTTTTAATTGAAGATTTATGAAGAATTTAGTAAAATTAACATGAATAAACGTGAGTTAATGTTTATCTAGTTCAGGTAGGTTATGTGGGATCTTCCATAGTCTCTCATATGCTTAGTTAATGCATCCTCCTTCTTTTCCATTTCTCTCTTGAAAAGTCATGATCACATATATGCAATGGGCATGATTGGAGTTATAGTATCGTTGCAAATAATTTGCCAGCTTTTTCACTTGGGTGTTTTAGAATTATAGTATCGTTGCAAATATTCTAAGAGCTTTTTCACTTCGGTGTTTCCTTCCCTTGCTTCAGGGGTGTGCTAGTTAATGGTAATTACTCGTATATAAGGGAGAAGAATACAGTTCAATTAAAGGCAATGTTGCACTTATCATTATCTAGAATTTATTTTTGGGAGTCCAAAATTGAAATTATCGGCAATATCTAGGAAAATATCGAAAATTATTGGGAAACTTTAAAAGATATAAAAATAATGTTTTTTTTTTTCAATTTTTAAACTTCTAAAGCAACATCAACATCAAAAAAACACATTTATAGGTGAAAAAACAACCCAAATTTATAGGTGAAAAATATGAATTTATAGGTGGAAAAATCTAAATTTATAGGTGAAAAAATTGGGTCGAACTTGAAATTGTTGGAATTATCGTGATAAATTTGATCAATATTATCGTTGAAGTTCAATTTGGTGATAATATTGCAATAATTCCAATATTATCGTGATACTTGCAACATTGATTAAAGGTTCTTAGTCAAGCTCAACCACCCTGATGGAACACCCAAACAAGGAGGAAGCCCCAACCAAAGGAGAAATGCATAGGCAAACACTTGACTTGTTAGTTAGTTTCAGTTGCACCGCCACTGACGTGAGCACAAACATGAGTAGTGTTTATGCATCTACTATTGATTCTAATGGAGGTGAAATTCAATTAGTTTATTTGGGCTTGTCCAGGTGGGATGGGGCCTCCTAGCCATGTGCTCCCCGATCCCACCCATTACATGCAATCGAAAAAAGGATAGGAGTAGAAGCAATAATAGAGGCACATGCAACACAACCAAATGTAGGGGAGGCAACAATTCTGATTGTGAAATCCCTTTGTCTTTTATTTAGATCATTGGTCCTTGCGTTGGGCATTTTATCATTGAACAGACATACACAAGTCAATGTCTTTCCAGAGCTTGCGAAGGGAAGGGGAGAGAACTTCTTGCACAACACAATACAACTCACAAGTGGAACAACCCTATAAAGAGACTTTTATCACCGCCTAATTCCCACATTACTGCCTGCCTCCACCTCTGCCTACTTTCATCATTTGATTAGATTATTGACTTTGATTACTTGATTACGGCCTCTGCCCGTTCAATCCCCTCGCCAATCCATCCTCTCATTTTCCAATGTGTTCCCATCCATAGCTAGCTGCAGGTTGAAGATTTGTAATAGCTATAGGACGTTCAAGATGCCAATTTGTCATAGTTTTGGGTATGGATAACTTACACTTGCTATAGGAGTCCATCCACAGACAAAGGAACCAAAAGCATAAAAGCACATAAAATAATCACCAAGTAAACGATCTTCCTAGGTTGGATTGTCCAGTAATAGTTCAAAGCTACTTCACCAATTTGAAATAATTGACCTTGACATGATTACAAATTTATTCGTAGTGAATCTTGTTGAAATAAATACTGAAAGCTGCCCAAATACCGTGTTTATGAAATATGCTACCACTACTAGATGGCCTTGGAACAAATGAAAGCATGTGGATATAAACCATAACACTTCTAACACTACATTTAATGATATTAAAGAGCATCTTCAAAGATCGCCATCACCTCTGCTATAAGAGGTTCAATACATAAAAAAAAAAATTTAATATTTAAAAAAAAATACAAAAATTCTACCCCATAATGTTAATCTTTAGAAAGCCCCGTAAATTTATGATCAAGGTTGTGAACAAGCATATGGAATACTATATACCATACAGGGGCAGGTATAATCAGCATATCGTGAAGATATTTGTACAAGTGGTACCCAATGACCCAAAGATGATGTACAACATTAAAAGCTCATTAATTTGCATTAAACGCAAGGAATCTTTCTCTACTAAATAGGTGTCTAGGAACCACATTCTTTCATTGGCTTAAGATATATATATATAAGATTGTATTTACATTATATATCATTGTCCTTTCAATGTCAAGAATTTGGCGATTTTGTTGTAATTGATAAAGTTAAATATCTATTCAATAAATTTTGTGTAAGGACTACTTTAACAACTAGAAATGTGGGAACTGGAAAGAGTGCATGGTGAAGATTCAAGGAGTATGGGTTGAGATTTCACTTTATGTTGAAAAATGAAACATATAAAAATGACGATTCCTTCAGCCGGACACTATTCGTGGTACAGGGCGAACCAATCATTTTCTTGTAAAGGTACTCTCTCTGTTTTTCACTTTATTACTTGGATAGGAGACCTGAAGTTTTCAAAATTTAATTTCCACGTGGATTGTGCCGTATATTTGTGCTAAAAAAACAAAACATAGAAAGCCGTGACATTAAATGTGTGCAGGGTTTCATGCATGAAGAGAATGTCCGGATAGCCCCATTTAATGCCAAAATTTCATGGAAGCTGTGATTTAATGAATCCATATTAAATGTGTGCAGAGTTGTACCGGGTTAGGTTTGGAATTTCAAATTTATCTTTGTAAATTTAAATTTTAATTATGATTATTTGTTTATCATGTTTGTCATTTTACGTTTTATGTAGATTTATAAGTGTTAATTTTATTTTTATTGTTATAAGTAGGTTAAACATTCTACGAAATGATGATTTTTTCCAGGAACATTTACTTGAAATTTGGCGATAAATTGTTAGATTTGTAGATTTGAATGATTATTTCTGTATAATGTTAGTGCCATAAGGGTTTTTCAGCACACTGAATCCATTTCTGCATTCAAAACTGGATTTTGAACAACAAAAATAGTGATTCGTGTAAATTTAAATAGCCGGACCCCGTCGAAAAAATCAATTTCATAGAACAACTAGACAATGCCTAAGTTAATAGTAATGAAAAATTTATAATAGAAACATCTTAAAAAAACTATAAAAATAAGTTGATGTTGATCAAATAAACTCGCAATTTAAGAAGCAGCCTTTATATTACTAATCACAAACATATTCATGATTGTAAAAGGTTTAAGATATTTGAACTCACTTGGATTAAAGGTAGTAGGAGTTGCACTCAATGGTGTCGAAGTCACAAATCGTGGGCAACATCTCATTCTTAATGTAGCAGGCTTGTGGTTAAGTGAGAGATGTTTGTTTTGCTTGGGAGATTCATCATCTTGTCCACGTCCGTGGCTTCTTTCATCTTAAAAATTGTCCATGTCCATGGCTTTTTTTATCTTGAAAATTTTCAGGTTCGAGCATTGTAGTGACATTGAAAAACTCTAGTGAGAATGTAACGTCAAGGAGTGAATCAAACATAATACAATCCACCATCAAGTCCAAACATGTGGCACAATTGTCAAGATTCAAGAATGAGAAATCTGGATTGACAAGTACAAGAGTATTGGCATCAATATTTGAAGGATTCACCTCGGGCTTCTTGGTGGGCAATCGATGGGAAAAACCTGAGAACAAAACTTGGCCAAGAGACCAGTAAACAATCTTCACCAGAAGACTCCTTGTTGTAATTGGAAATATTGATTGGCTGAAGGAAATTTCCCCTAGATTGTTTCTTCACTAGACATGCAACTGGATATTCAATTAACCATTGACAATGTATGCGAACTGGAGTTTGGCACAACATTAAATTTAGTTTATTATTTTATTTACTCCTCCAACAAACGAGTTTAGTGGGCCGCCTTGATAAGAGGTTACATAGAATAGCTATAGCTATAGGACGTTAAGTACCTAGAATTTATGATGGGTACCCTAAGCAGTGAAACACCAAAATGACGGGTTCATAATTTTTATGTCGGTAAATATTGAAGTGTGGATTTTTTATCCACATGTCAAATACATCTTAAAACCTAAAAAACATCTTGTGAATTCCAGGCATGCACGCAATGTCTTGATTGCCCCATTTAATGTCGAAATTTCGTAGAATTCGAGCCCTAACAAAAGGACAAAAATTGTTCAATAAATCCTTATGTTTTTTGAAAACTGTCAAATTGTTGAGAGATTTAATTTTCGAATTCCAAACTTGTTCGAAACATTGCAAAATATTGTAACCAATATCCAATCTGCTACGCAATATTGAATGTTGTGACGGGTAGATTATAGATCATCGGATCTGAATTACTTTTGGATCCAACAACCTATAATCCACTTACCACATTATTTAATATTACATAACAAGCTGGATATTACTCACCTATAAAATACGAAAATTATACAGAGAATCTATTCGATATTTAAAATTTACTTGAAACTAACTAAAGTAAGCCGTATGTGATTTCTAATTTTTTTATTAAACTAGTTTTTAAATTATATAAAAACAACCTTATACTTTCATTTATGTTCCACGTTCTCCTATATATATATATATATATGTTCTACCTGAATTAGTTTGTATAATAATGAACCAACAATAACCTCTAGTAGAGACTAGTGGCATCCGGTCCGCGACAGTCATATTGTTGACTTCAAACACAATAAGTCGATTTAGAAAGCGAAATTCGATCAAAAACAGCGTGAAGAACCGATTTCAAGCGATCGTGAACTGATTTTGTATAATAATCAAACCTTCATACCTAGCCATTATGAAGGTATCCCTACATGTTCATAAGAATTAGAATAGATGACATATTCTTACGGTTATGAATTAAGAATATTATTAGTATCTTAAAATCTATATCGCTATATGTTCATAAGATTAAGAATATGAAACTGATTTATTGGTATGGGTGGTTCTGTCCAAGCCTTTGTCGTCTGTGTCCATAGCCACTTGGAACCCGCCCCTTGTCCAATTTCTATTCGCTCTGGACTATCCACCTGCCTTGTTACCATTCACGAGAAATTATGTTTGTGTTTTTGTTGTGTTATGTCTGTGTATGTGATTGTTCTCTATTCTATTATGTCCATGTATGTGAACCTTGAGAGAGGAAGAAACCCTAGCACCTTACAACCATAGGCGAGCATGGAGCAACATTCTGTGAGTCAACATTATGGAGAAATATCTCACGGCGAGTATTGAGATTTCTTTAATCATAGTTGTTTTCCTCTTTTTAATTCGTCCATTAAGGCCTTGATGTTAAATTTTAATCACACAGAGTTCCGGAATGGAATCTGTCGAATTATGATCCAACAGGCCCTCGGAGGTGATGAAACACTCAACTATTAAATTTGTTTCCACTTGTCTGCGCGCGACATTGAATAGGTACATATTCTATGTTTTACTACATAGTTTATTCTTTGAGAAAATGATCATGAGAGTTTATTATGCCTTTGTCCGGATCTCAAGCGACACTTGGATAAGAATTTCCTCCTCTCATCTTGACCCTCATGCCCCCACATCTTAAAGGATGTGCAACTCGTACTAATTAAACCGGGTCAAGCATTTGATGATTAGCCACTCCTTCTATTTTTAAAACCTGTCGAATGATTGAACTCATATATCTCCCTGGAATTGATCTGGAATACTTATTTCTTTGAGTTGGTATTGACAATTTCTTCTTTTATGTTATTAGGTTATATGAAAGGAGACATCGATGAGCATGTGTTCTTCTCCAACGAAGTTTTTGGGACTTCTAGAGGTTTGGGTATCAATTCCTAGTCAATGTTGAGTTCATCGGTGGACAGTGGATGGCGTTCCTTGATGCCTTCGAAAATGAGCCCATTTAGTTCACAGTCCAGATTCCCTACTAATGTCGCTACAAAACAACAACATTCCCTTTTTACCAACAAGTTTGGAGGTGTGCAGAATCAGCCTCTTAATGATAAAATTGAACAACAACCTCTGCAGTAATTTTTTGATGAGTGGCCGAGATCAAGGGACTTCTATACTCTTTCATGGACTGAATTGGATGAGGAGAGATGAGGAGAGATCCAATAAGAACTCCTCCACTACCCAGCTTTCCATTTCTATTCCAATCACCTCTTCAGATTTCTCAGGATCCTCCAATTCCTGTTCTCCTACTCATGGCTGCGAGTAAGTATCAGTTCCTTTTATAAATTAAAATCCCCAAGGGCATGCTGCTCCCGTAGCAGTCGGAGAAATAAGACTGTTTCCTTCACCGACTCCAAACTACCCCTTTGTTTTGTATGGACCCGTGTTACTTTGCTAGCACTCCACCAGTTTTGAACCTACAATGTAGAGATAACACTGAACCTAACTTCACCGACTCCAAATTGCATATTTGTTGGCAGCCCCTATGTGAATCTCTTCCTGTAATTGCATATGTACTTGATTTAGGATGTCTACGGTTTCATTTGTTTCAAATAGTATGCTTAAACCTTGAATTGCATTTGTTCCTTATCATTGGTCTTGGTCTCCTTTGTGGGTCTCAGGGTGTCATTTCTATTAAGTTTTTTTACCACTCATTTCCAATGCCATTTTGACAAACTATTTTTTTCCTTCAATGAAATATTTGGGCTTCATTGATTTCTAAGTGTACCTTTTCAAAACGCTCTTCCGCCCAGGGAGCTTCTAGACAATTTGTGCAAGTAATTTTATATTTTTTGTTTACCTCTAGGGTTTTGTACTATGCACAACCATAGAAAAAATGATCTTTAGATGTTGTTTGTTCTTTTTGTTTTGTAGCCAATATACGACAACGACAACCGATGTGATGAGATCAAGTGTTGTGGGAAGGGTTCTCTAGCGATTTTTGTCATTTGTCCATGACAAATGAGAAATTGTGTAACACCCTGTTTCCCCCAGTCTGTAAAAATAACTATATTGGCCAAGAACTATGGAAAACTCAAAGATGTGAATGTTTGATTTGACGGACCTTTGTATAAAAGGTCGATGAATGTAAATTATGTTATGAATATGTGTTGCATGACTGCTGGGAAGGAGATGTGATAAAAGAGACCATGATGGCTAATGAGAGGTGGTGGAAGGGACATGGAATGGTTGTGTTAACTTACACCGAACCAATACCGTACTGGTTTTTACTTGCTCAAAGACCAAAGCAACTCTCTGACCGGGAATTCGCACCACACGCAATCTTGCAGAAAATGCAAGAAAGGAAGTGTGGGAAAGGAAGGGGGGAGAAGGCGCGTGACAGGGATCGCTGAAGAAAAACCGGAAGAATTATGGAAATACAGGGAGTTCCGAACAAAGGAGAAGGAGAGTAACCTTCGTCCTTGACTTCCGTTGAGCTGGAAGTAGGAGACTGAATCTCAAGCATTGTGGTCTAGCTCGAGGGTGGCTAGTGGTAAATCCGTTTGGAGTCACTGAGCCTACGGTTGGGAGGAAACAAGCACCCCTCTCAGCAGTCACGTCACACCTAGTGTTTTCTGATAAGTGTTTATATCTTGTATCTTGAATTGAATATACTGGACGCATGCTCATGTTTGTACACTCATAAATGGTTTTTGTATAGAAGTGTTTACCTGGTGTTTTGATCGGAAACAATGGATGCATGCTTATACTTATATGACCATAATCGGTTTATGTATAGAATGAATAAGTTCAGATTACAAGTTCGTTCCCTTGATATTTGTTCCATCTACTTGACTCACACTATGTCCTGGTTTGATTTCCCGAAGGCACCTCCTCTCGGGAAGTTTCCTTGCATTCCAGAGTCGGAGTGAGTTCCTTGAAAAGACTATCGTTATGGTAAACCCATGAGTTTACTTTACCCCTGTCACAGAGTCATAGCTCGGCGAATTATGGAGGCTTTTTAGTCAGGTCACCAAGCCTAGGGATAATTACCCAAGAACCCTCTGAAGGTCTCGATGACCTGGGTCTAGAAACCTTGTACAAGAAAGAGTAGTTCTCTCAGGATTCGAAGTCGTGGGAGTTCGAAGCCCCAAGAGGTTGAATCTTGTGAATCAATCTCAGAAAGGATAGTGAGTCCCATTTATCGAAAGAGAATACCCCATCGTTTGGTAGACGAATAGTCGGAATCCTTTCGAAAATACCCCAGATTTGTCAAGACCGATGGATCTAGAGGAGGAGCACAAACATTAATACCTCGACCCCTTTAGCCTTCGCAAGTAGCGATGGGATCCAGGACTCTAGATCCAAGGATCTGACGGAGCTCTATGGACCGTCAGATTAGGGGAGGCTCACAGCCGTTAATCTCATATATAAAATTTCCTTATTGGGAATTCGGGGATCGGAGTTTCGAAAGGTAAGGAAACTCTCAGCTATGGATTTTCACCAGTCGCGAAATCCCAGTATACGAAACCTTGAATCGATTTAGCGTGAATAGGTTTCGGCATTTCGGAACACGGGAAACCCAAGGGCAAGACCCCTCGTCTTCGCCAGTCGCGAAATCCCGGTACACGAAACTCTGAATCGGTTTAGCGTGAATAGGTTTAGGCGTTTCGGCACCCGAGAAACCCAAGGGCAAGACCCCTTGTCTTTGCCAGTCATAAAATCCCGGTACACGAAACCCCAAATCGGTTTAACGTGAACAGGTTTCAGTGTTTCCGCACCTGGGAAACCCAAGGGCAAGACCCCTTGTCTTCGCCAGTCGCAAAATCCCATTACATGAAACCATGAATCGATTTAGCGTGAATAGGTCTCGACGTTTCGACACACGAGAAACCCAAGGGAAAGACCCCTCGTCTTCGCCAGTCGTGAAATCCCGGTACGCGAAACCCCGATGCGCTCTGTGGATGAGCCCTAGGTCATCGGACAAGGTCTTGTGGTAGGAAGGAGGAGTCCCGAAAGAATCTGGACCGCCCATTTGTAGGGACGCGTGGTGAAGATCTAAAGCCACTGGGATTCTGGACATCAGAGGAGTAGGAGTGAAAACCTCGCCAGAAATCCTGAAAGGTAGAATGTCGAGATTTAATCTGGGCCGCTGATCAAGTCGATGATCTGGACCATAGATCCGGATGATACCGGGCTTTAGGGTTTTGGGGATTCAAAAGGGAAAGGAGGAACTCTTGCATCGTGATTCCCCGAATCGCGAAACCCTGAAAGCATTTAGAGGAATAACACCAGGTCATAGGACCAGTCGTATGAAAAGAGACCCAAGGGAGGAGCTAAGGATCTGTTAGACCCTTTCGGGTTTTGGCATTTCAAAAGACAGAGAATAGGGGAACGCTTGCATCACGATTCCCTGAATCACGAAAGCCAGAAACGCCTTTTTGGTAAAGCCTGTGGTCATAGCCAATGATCAGATGGAGGAGGATAAGGGAAGGGATGGTCTGTGCTAGGCCCCATAGAAATTCAAGGATTCTGTCCCTCGAAGAAAAGACAAAAGAAAAAAGAAAATCTTAGTTGTCATAGTGGGTGTGTGACACATTAGTATCAGAGCATGGTTACAACACTTGGCCTGCTTGGGCTCATGGACGAGTTGCGCCGAAACTCCATTTGAAGTACTCTTAAAAGGAGTAACTCTCTATCCTAACCCCCTTTATCAAAAGCCGAAGTTAAGAATGAAAATTCCTATTGTGTGTATGCATTTGAAAGATATGAATTATGCGTTGATTGTGAATGAATATAATGTTGACTAACAACAAGTGTTTTTCTTGCACAACAAGCAGACGATCAACCGCGGGAAACTGCGTATGGATAGAATGGCGATGCACCACGAAGTGGGGGATGGATCCCACAATAGAGACGAAGAGTCTGACGAAAGGAGAGCGGTAGAGACCCCCCCAGATCTAGCTGAGACTGTGAGAAGCCTCATGGTCGAACTACAGAGCTGCAAGGTTGACAACGAGAGGTTGATAAAAGAGCAAGAGAAGCAAATGGAAATTAATGCAGTCTTGTTGCAGAGTTTATCCGACATACAAAGACAATCGCAGCATGGACCTGACACCATTCATGCGGACCAACGACAGACAAAGAGAAGTCGAAGCCCACCTGGGATGCGGAAACGTGGTATTTTAAGTGGCCACACTGGGAGAAGCACCTCGAGAAAGGTTCACCCCAGAGATAAGGGAAAAGTGTCAGATGATTCCTCTGGAAAGGAAACTAGCGACTCAGAGAGATCTTCTAGAGCAGAACTAGTTCTTATTACCGAAGAAAATGAAAGAAGTGAAATCATTCCAAAAATCATAATCTCGAAGAATTCAAGAAGGTCAAACCACCCTCTTTCGACGGTGAAATAAAGAAGGGAGAGGAATCAGAGGCATGGATGCTTGGACTAAAGAAGTATTTCAGAGTCCATGACTTCTCAGAAAACTTGAAGGCCCGAGTAGCCACTTTCAACTTGAATGGAAAGGCTTCCATTTGGTGGGAAGACCTATCTGTTGGTTGTGGAGCCTAATTATCTTCCTGATTCAGAGGTCCTTGCTTTCAGCCGTGTTTATACCCCATGAAGTATTTACACCCCAGAAGTATGTACACTCTTCCACATGGGGGAGTGCAGAGGGGGGGTACTCCCTCTGGGGGGTCCGGGGGGGCTATCCCCTCGGCTAGGGGGTCTGGGGGCAAGCGGGCCCCCAGTGGGGGTTCGAGGGCGAAGCCCCCGAAGAAAAAATTACCTTGTAAAAGTATATTGTAATTTCATTGTAAATCTGGACCGTTCATTATAAGGTCACAAATCTAACGGTAGAGATTATGTTAGGGTTTTTTTCCCTAGAAGGCAACCCTCGTTTATGAGGGAAATGTATTGCGGCTATGGAGGATGGTGAATATTGTATTCTGAGAGAGGAGACTGTGAGACAAAGAAGAGGAAGTTACAGCAGGTTTTGTTGTAGGTTGTATCCCTTCATTTGCTAGATAATAATAAAGGAAGGACCTGGCAATTTCTCTGGTGGACGTAGCCCACACTGGGTGAACCACGTAAATCTGTGTCTCTCTTGTATTGTGTGTCTTCTGTGTTTTGTTTCTGCATTTGTTTTATTTTATTGCTCCACGGTCCTGTTTTTCTAACACTATCTTGGGAATGGTTTGAGAAATACTTCAGGAAGAAGCATCTGTCGGAAAAGTATTTCGACGAAAAGACTAAAGAATTCTATGAACTCAAGCTGGGGCAACGCACCATAGAGGAATATGTCAGCAGATTCCTCGAGTTGCTGAGGTACGTACCCTATATAAAAGTAGAAAAGGAAAAGGTGCAACGATTCATCAGTGGATTACATAAGGACCATCAAAACAGGATTGAGTTTGACGAGCCAAAGACCCTAGAAGACACTATCTGAAAGGCAATATATTGTTATGAATAGCTTGGGCATCAAACAGAACCTCGTGAAGGCTGGAAGAAGAAGAATAGTTCGGGATTCCAGAAAAAGGGGTTTAAATCCCCAAAATTTAAAAACTATAAAAAGGACTAAAGGATGAGCTTCCCAACCCAAAGTGTACACCAACAGAATTTCCCCTCCTAGAGCGGAAATAAGCCTTTTGGATCTACCACATGAAATATTAATAACCCAAAGAAAGAACCCTTGAAATGTTGGGGTTGTGGAGAAGGACATCTACTGAGGGACTGCCCGCACCGACAACAGAACAGTCGGAGAATTTACAACGTTCAAGAAGCTACCACTGTCAATGATGTGGCCAGGAGTATGCCACAAATTTATGCAGCCATGAATAATAAACAAGTTGATCACCAAGCTTCAGTGGTGGAGATGGAAGGTATGATCACCAACCATCTAGTGTCTATTCTACTTGACCCTGGTTCAAATTTGAGTTATATAGCTCCTAAGGATGTTGATAAGTGTAAATTATAGCCGCATAAACACGCCAAGCCATGGTTGGTATAGTTAGCCACTGGCACCAAAAGAAAGGTAGAGGAGGTCATACCAGCTTGCCAATTCATTATGGGTGAATTCCCCACCCAAGCAACCCTTAACATACTACCCCTAGGATCGTATGACCTGTTGATTGGTATGGACTGGCTAGCCACATATAAAGCCAAACTGGACTGTTACCATAAAACCTTAGAATGTGTAAGTGAAGAAGGAAGAAGGATAACCCTTCAAGGGA
>ML777679.1:125906-147482 GCA_009831015.1 Picea engelmannii
CCCTTAACATACTACCCCTAGGATCGTATGACCTGTTGATTGGTATGGACTGGCTAGCCACATATAAAGCCAAACTGGACTGTTACCATAAAACCTTAGAATGTGTAAGTGAAGAAGGAAGAAGGATAACCCTTCAAGGGATCTAAAAACATGTCTCTGTGAGGTGAATATCAGCCCTTCAAATGAGAAAGTATTGAAGGAAGGGATGTCCACTATATGCGATACAGGTGTTTGAATCAGTTGAAGATGACAAACCAAGCCTCAAAGACCACCCCACACTAAGAGAATATAGAGATGTGTTTTTGGAAGAGGTACCGGGTCTACCTCCGAGAAGGGACATTGACTTCTCGATAGAACTTGCACCAAGAGTGGTGCCAGTGTCTAGGACACCCTACAGGATGAGCACACCCGAGCTAATTGATCTTAAATTACAACTAAAAGAAATGATGGAAAAAGGCCATATCCGGCCCAACATGTCTCCATGGGGAGCACCAGTCCTGTTTGTGAAAAAGAAAGACGGTACCCTCCAACTGTGCATAGATTATAGACAACTCAATAAGGTAACCATAAAGAACAAGTACCCCTTACCCAGGATCGATGACATGTTCGATCAATTCGGAGGTGCTTCCATCTTCTCAAAGATTGACTTGAGATCTGGATACCATCAAGTCCGAATCAAGAGTGAAGACATCCACAAAACTGCCTTCGGGACGAGATATGGTCACTATGATTTTGTGGTAGTACCATTTGGATTAACCAATGCCCCTGCCATTTTTATGTGCTCAACAAATTCCCAGACAAATTTGTACTGGTTTTTATTGACGATATATTAATTTACTCCAAGAATAAAGAGGAACATGAGGAACATCTTAGACTTGTGCTTCAAGTGCTAAGAGAACATCAACTCTATGCCAAATTTAGCAAGTGCGACTTTTTCCAGAAGCAAATACATTACTTGGGCCATGTCATATCTAAAGAGGGAGTAGCAGTAGACCCTGACAAGATCAGGTCTATCATGGAATGGCCTACCCCAAAGGATGTTTCAGATATCAGATCCTTTATGGGCTTAGTAGGATACTATAGGAGATTTATAAAAGGATTCTCCAAGATTGGTTGTCCAATCACTGCCCTCCAGAAGAAGGGAGCTAAATTCACGTGGACACAAGAATGTGAAGAAAGATTTCAATCCCTGAAACATCTACTGACCCACACACCCATGTTGAAGATCGTCGATACCGAAGCTAACTTCCTAGTGTGCACAGATGCCTGCAAGGAAGGGCTCGGAGGAGTCCTTATGCAAGAAGGAAGTGTAGTTTGCTATGAATCCCGAAAATTGAATGAGCACGAAGCCAACTATGTGACCCATGATCTAGAGCTGGCTGCCATAGTGCATGCCTTAAAAATGTGGAGGCATTACCTCCTGGGAAGGAAATTTGTACTTATGACAGACCACTGTGGATTGCGATATTTGTTTGACCAACCAAATCTCAATGCCAAACAAGCTAGGTGGATGGCCCTCCTTAGTGATTTTAATTTTGAATTCAAACATGCTAAAGGAATGGAAAATAAGGTGGCCAATGCCCTTAGCAGAAGTATGAAAACAATTCACCTGGCAGCGGTGAGCACCTGTGAGACGAATGTCAAAGAAAGAGTCAGGAATGCACAAGAAACAGACACATTCTTCTAGACCGTAACCTCGTACCTGGAGAAAGAACCCACAGGGATAAAGTATGAAGGCTACCAGATGATAGATGGAGGTCTTCTAACTTACAGAAATAGATTGTATATTCCAGATTGTGACAACTTGAATAGGTTCATAATGGATGAACTACATAAAAGACCATCTACTGGTCATCCAGGATACCAGAAGATGATCACGGCCACCAGGAAATAATTCTATTGGACTGGGTTAAAGAAAGACATAGCTAACTATTTAGCTAAGTGCATAGAATGCCAACAGGTTAAAACAGAACACCGACACCCAACATGATTATTACAACCTCTACCAATCCCGGAATGGAAATGGGAAACCATTTCCATGGAATTCATCACTGGATTACGAACATCGACCAAACAGAATGACCCCATCATGGTAGTGGTGGATAAATTGAGCAAGTCCGCCCATTTTATCCCCGTCAAATCGACTTGCAAGGCAATAGATATCGCCATCATATTCATGAAGAAATATTCAAACTACATGGTATGCCTAAAAAGATCGTGTCTGACAGAGACACGAAATTTACTTCCAACTTTTGGAAATCCTTGATGGCTGGTCTAGAGACCAAATTATTGTTTAGCATAGCATATCATCCTCAAACCGATGGACAGACGGAAAGAGTGAACCAAATATTAGAAGACATGCTAAGAATGCATGTAATGCATCAACCTAGAAAGTGGGAAGATTACCTGCCACAGGTGGAATTCGCCTACAATAAAGGCTACCAAGAATCCCTGCAGATGAGTCCTTTTGAAGTCCTCTATAGTAGACCATGCAACACTCCAGTCAGTTGGAGTAACCCAGTAAACAGAATTATTATGGGACCCGACATGTTGAAAGAAATGGAACAACAAGTGATTCAGATAAAACAAAACCTAAAGGTCGCTAAGAACAGACAGAAAAGTTACACCGACCGAAAGAGAACTCCAAGAGAATTCAAGACGGGAGACTACGTATATATCAGAGTTAGGCCCAGGAAGAGTTCCCTGAAGATGGGAGCTTGTGCCAAGTTGGCACCTCGGTATTGTGGACCCTTTGAAGTTCTATATAGAGTGGGACCTGTAGCCTATAGGCTAGCACTTCCTCCCACAGTAAAAGCACATATGTTTTCCATGTTTCATTATTGAAAAAATATGTACATGATTCTAATCATATAATTGACTGGTTTGTGATCTAGGTGGAACCGGAGGGAGAATTCCTGCTAGAACCTCAATGCATATTGGAGAGAAAGGAAACTCCACTCAGGAACTAAGCCATTGCACAGGTCAAGGTGCAGTGGAAACATTTTGGCCCAGATGAGGCTACATGGGAAATGGAAGATGCCATGAAACAGGCATATCCAATTTTGTTTACTTCTGTACATACACGTCATATTGATAGATAGAACATCGGGGACGATGTTCCTTTAAGGGGGAGGGAATTTTAACACCATGTTTCCCCGAGTCTGTAAAAATAACTATATAGGCCAAGAACTATGGCAAACTCAAAGATGTGAATGTTTGATTTTACGGACCTTTGTATAAAAGGTCGATGAATGTAAATTATGTTATGAATATGTGTTGCATGACTGTTGGGAGGGAGATGTGCTAAAAGAGACCACGATGGCTAATGAGAGGTGGTGGAAGGCACCTAGAATGGTTGCGTTAACTTCCACCGAACCAATACCATACTGGTTTTTACTTGATCAAAGACCAAAGCAACTCTTTGACCCTGGAATGAATTACCCACCAGGATGGTAGGTGGGGAGGCTCCTCAAGAGTTAATGAGGGGATGGAGGCGAACCATCCATCCATAGAAGCTCCCAGACCTGACCAGGGACAGGGGAATTCATGCCACACACAATCTTGCAGAAAAGGAAAGAAAGGAAGTGTGGGAAAGGAAGGGGGGAGAACGCATGCGACAGGTATCGCGGAAGAAAAACCGGAGGAACTCTGGAAATACAGGGAGTTCCGAACAGAGGAGAAGGAGAGTAACCTTCGTCCTTGACTTCCGTTGAGCTGGAAGTAGGAGACTGAATCTCAGGCATCGTGGTCAAGCTCGGGGGTGGCTAGTGGTAAATCTGTTTGGAGTCACGGAGCCTATGATTGGGAGGAAACGAGCACCCCTCTCAACAGTCGCGTCACACCTGGTGTTTTCTGATAAGTGTTTATATCTTGTATCTTGAATTGAATATCCTGGACGCATGCTCATGTTTGCACACTCATAAATGGTTTTTGTATAGAAGTGTTTTCCTGGTGTTTTGATCAGAAATAATGGATGCATGCTTATACTTATATGACCATAATCAGTTTATGTATAGAATGAATAAGTTTAGATTACGAGTCTGTTCCCTTGAAATTTGTTCCATCTACTTGACTCACGCTATGTCCTGGTTTGATTTCCCGAAGGCACCTCCTCCCGGGAAGTTTCCTCGCATTCCAGAGTTGGAGTGAGTTCATTGAAAAGACTATCGTTATGGTAAACCCACGAGTTTACTTTACCCCTATCACAGAGTCATAGCTCGGTGAATTAGGGAGGCTTTTTAGTCAGGTCACCAAGCCTAGGGATAATTACCCAAGAACCCTCTGAAGGTCCCAATGACCTGGGTTTGGAAACCTTGTACAAGAAAGAGTAGTTCTCTCAGGATTCGAAGTCGTGGGAGTTCGAAGCCCCGAGAGGTTGAATCTCATGAATCAAGCTCAGAAAGGATAGCGAGTCCCATTTATCGAAAGAGAATACCCCAACGTTTGGTAGACAAATGGTCAGAATCCTTTAGGAAATACCCCAGATTTGTCAAGACCGATGGATCTAGAGGAGGAGTGTAGACATTAATACCTCGACCCCTTCAGCCTTTGTAAGTAGCGATGGGATCCAGGACCGTAGATCCAAGGATCTATCGGAGCTCTATGGACTGTTGGATCAGGGGAGGCTCACAACTATTAATCTCATATATAAAATTTCCTTATCGGGAATTCAAGGATAGAAGTTTTGAAAGGTAAGGAAACTCTCTGTTGTGGATTTTCACCAGTCGTGAAATCTCGGTATACGAAACCCTGAATCAGTTTAGCATGAACAGGTTTCAGCGTTTTGGCACCCGGGAAACCCAAGGGCAAGACCCCTCGTCTTCGCCAGTCGTGAAATCTCGGTACACGAAACCCCGAATCGGTTTTACGTGAATAGGTTTCGGTGTTTCGGCACCCGAGAAACCCAAGGGAAAGACCCCTCGTCTTCGCCAGTTGTGAAATCCCGGTACACGAAACCTCGAATCAGTTTAACATGAATAGGTTTCGACGTTTCGACACTCGGGAAACCCAAGGGCAAGACCCCTCGTCTTCGCCAGTTGCGAAATCCCGGTACACGAAACATCGAATCGGTTTAGCATGAATAGGTCTCAGTGTTTTGGCACCCGGGAAACCCAAGGGCAAGACCCCTCGTCTTTGCTAGTTGTGAAATCCCGGTACGCAAAACCCCGATGCGCTCTATGGATGATCCCTCGGTCACCGGACAGGGTCTTGTGGTAGGAAGGAGGAGTCCCGAAAGAATATGGACCACCCATTTGTAGGGACACATAGCGAAGATCTAAAGCCACTGGGGTTTTGGACATTAGAGGAGTAGGAGTGAAGACCTTGCTAGAAATCCCGAAAGGTAGAATGTCGAGATTTAATCTGGGCCATTGATCAAGTCAATGATCTGGACCATAGATCCGGATGATACCGGGCTTTCGAGTTCTGGGGATTCAAAAGGGAAAGGAGGAACGCTTGCATCGTGATTCCCTAAATCGCGAAACCCTGAAAGCATTTAAAGGAATAGCACCAGGTCATAGGTCCGGTCGTATGAAAAGTGACCCAAGGGAGGAGCTAAGGATCTGTTAGACCCTTTCGGGTTTTGGCATTTCAAAAGACAGAGAACAGGGGAACGCTTGCATCGCGATTCCCTGTATCTCGAAATCCGGAAGCACCTTTTTGGTAAGGCCTATGGTCATATCCAATGATCACATGGAGGAGGATAAGGGAAGGGATGGTCTGCGCTAGGCCCCATAGAAATTTGGGGATTCTATCCCTCGAAGAAAAGACAAAAGAAAAAGAAAATCTTAGTTGTTGTAGTGGGTGTGTGACAAATTGGTATCAGAGCATGGTTACAACACTTGGCCTGCTTGGGCTCATGGACGAGTTGCACAGAAACTCCATTTGAAGTACTCTTAAAAGGAGTAACTCTCTATCCTAACCCCCTTTATCAAAAGCCAAAGTTAAGAATGAAAATTCCTATTGTGAGTATGCATTTGAAAGATATGAATTATGCATTGATTGTGAATGAATATAATGTTGACTAACAACAAGTGTTTTTCCTGCACAACAAGCGGACGATCAACCGCGGGAAACTGTAGACGCATAGAATGGTTACGCACCACGAAGTGGGGGATGGCTCCCACAATAGAGACGAAGAGTCTGATGAAAGGAGAGCGGTAGAGACCCCCCCAGATCTAGCTGAGACTGTGAGAAGCCTCATGGTGGAACTACAGAGTTGCAAGGCCGACAACGAGAGGTTGATAAAAGAGCAAGAGAAGCAAACAGAAATTAATGCAGTCTTGCTGCAGAGTTTATTCAACATACAAAGACAATTGCAGCATGGACCTGACACCAGTCACGCGGACCAACGACAGACAAAGAGAAGTCAAAGCCCATCTGGCATGCGGAAATGTGGTCTTTTAAGTGGCCACACTGGGAGGAGCACCTCGAGAAAGGTTCACTGCAGAGATAAGGGACAAGCGTCGGACGATTCCTCTGGAAAGGAAACTAGCGTCTCAGAGGGATCTTCTAGTAGCATAACTAGTTCTTATTCCCGAAGAAAATGAAAGAAGCAAAATCATTCCAAAAATCATAATCTCGAAGAATTCAAGAAGGCCAAACCACCCTCTTTCGATGGTGAAATAAAGAAGGGAGAGGAAGCGGAGGCCTGGCTGCTTGGACTAAAGAAGTATTTCAGAGTCCATGACTTCTCAGAAAACTTGAAGGCCCGAGTAGCCACTTTCAACTTGAATGGAAAGGCTTCCATTTTGTGGGAAGACCTTAAGAATGTAAAAGGGATTCACGAAGAAGACCTATCTTGGGAACGGTTTGAGAAATACTTCAGGAAGAAGTATCTGTCGAAAAAGTATTTCAACGAAAAGACTAAAGAATTCTATGAACTCAAGCTGGGGCAACGCATCATAGAGGAATATGTTAGCAGATTCCTCAAGTTGCTGAGGTACGTACCCTATATAAAAGCAGAAAAGGCAAAGGTGCAACGATTCATCAGTGGACTACCTAAGGACTATCAAAATAGGATTGAGTTTTATGAGCCAAAGACCCTAGAAGACACTATCCGAAAGGAAATATATTGTTATAAACAACTTGGGCATCAGACAGAACCTCGCAAAGGCTGGAAGAAGAAGAAAAGTTCGGGATTCCAGAAAAAGGGGTTTAAATCCCCAAAATTTAAAAACTATAAAAAGGACTCAAGGATGAGCTTCCCAACCCGAAGTGTACACCAGCAGAATTTCCCCTCCCAGAGCGGAAATAAACCTTTTGGATCTACCCCAGGAAAGATTGATAACCCGAAGAAAGAACCCTTGAAATGTTGGGGTTGTGGAGAAGGAAATCTACTGAGGGACTGCCCGCACCGACAACAGAACAATAAGAGAATTTACAACGTTCAAGAAGCTACCACCATCAATGATGTGGCCAAGTGTATGCCGCAAATTTATGCAGCCATGGATAATAAACAAGCTGACCACCAAGCTTTAGTGGTGGAGATGGAAGGTATGATCACCAACCATCTAGTGTCTATTCTAATTGACCCTAGTTCAAATTTGAGTTATATAGCTCCTAAAGATGTTGATAAGTGTAAATTATAGCCGCATAAACATGCCAAGCCATGGTTGGTACAGTTAGCCACTGGCACCAAAAGAAAGGTAGCGGAGTTCATACCAGCTTGTGAATTCACTATGGGTGAATTCCCCACCCAAGCAACCCTTAACATACTACCCCTAGGATTGTATGACCTGTTGATTGGTATGGATTGGCTAGCCACATATAAAGCCAGACTGGACTGTTACCATAAAACCTTAGAATGTGTAAGATAAGAAGGAAGAAGGATAACCCTTCAAGGGATCCAAAAACATGTCTCGGTGAGGTGAATATCAGCCCTTCAAATGAGAAAGTATTGCAGGAAGGGATGTCCACTATATGCGATACAAGTGTTGGAATCGATTGAAGATGACAAACCAAGCCTCGAAGACCACCCCACACTAAGAGAATATAGAGATGTGTTTCTGGAAGAGGTACCAGGTCTACCTCTGAGAAGGGACATTGACTTCTCAATAGAATTTGCACCAGGAGAGGTGCCAGTGTCTAAGACACTCTATAGGATGAGCACACCTGAGCTAATTGAGCTTAAATTACAACTAAAAGAAATGATGGACAAAGGCTATATTCGGCCCAGCGTGTCTCCATGGGGAGCACCAGTCCTGTTTGTGAAAAAGAAAGACGGTACCCTCTGTCTGTGCAAAGATTATAGAAAACTCAATAAGGTAACCATAAAGAACAAGTACATCTTACCCAGGATCGATGACCCGTTCGATCAATTGGGAGGTGCTTCCATCTTCTCAAAGATTGACTTGAGATCTGGATACCATCAAGATCGAATCAAGAGTGAAGACATCCACAAAACTACCTTCAGGATGAGATATGGTCACTATGACTTTGTGGTAGTACCATTTGGATTAACCAATGCCCCTGCCACTTTTATGTGCTTGATGAACAATGTGCTCAGCAAATTCCTAGACAAATTTGTACTGGTTTTTATTGACGATATATTGATTTACTCCAAGAATAAAGAGGAACATGAGGAACATCTTAGACTTGTGCTTCAAGTGCTAAGAGAACATCAACTCTATGCCAAATTTAGCAAGTGCGACTTTTTCCACAAGCAAATACATTACTTGGGCCATGTCATATCTGAAGAGGGAGTACCAGTAGACCTTGACAAGATCAGGTCTATCATGGAATGGCCTACCCCAAAGGACGTTTCAGATATCAGATCCTTTATGGGCTTAGCAGGATACTATAGGAGATTTATAAAAGGATTCTCCAAGATTCATTGTCCAATCACTGCCCTCCAGAAGAAGGGAGCTAAATTCACGTGGACACAGGAATGTGAAGAAAGATTTCAATCCCTAAAACATCTACTGACCCACGCACCCGTGTTGAAGATCACCAATCTCGAAGCTTACTTCCTAGTGTGCACATATGCTTGCAAGGAAGGGCTCAGAGGAGTCCTTATGCAAGAAGGCAGTGTAGTCTTCTATGAATCCCAAAAATTGAATGAGCACGAAGCCAACTATGTGACCCATGATCTAGAGCTGGCCGCCATAGTGCATGCCTTAAAAATGTGGAGGCATTACCTTATGGGAAGGAAATTTGTACTTATGACAGACCACTGTGGATTGCGATATCTGTTTGACCAACCAAAGCTCAATGCCAGACAAGCTAGGTGGATGGCCCTCCTTAGTGAGTTTGATTTTGAAATCAAACATGTTAAAGGAAAGGAAAATAAGGTGGCCAATGCCCTTAGCAGAAGTATGAAAACAATTCACATGGCAGCGGTGAGCACCTGCAAGACGAATGTCAAAGAAAGAGCCAGGAATGCACAAGAAACAGACACATTCTTCCAGACCGTAACCTCGCACCTCAAGCAAGAACCCACAGGGATAAAGTATGAAGGCTACTAGATGATAGATGGAGGTCTGCTAACTTACAGAAATAGATTGTATATTCCAGATTGTGACGACTTGAAGACGTTAATACCTCGACCCCTTCAGCCTTCCCAAGTAGCGATGGGATCCAGGACCGTAGATCCAAGGATCTGTCGGAGCTCTATGGACCGTCGGATCAGGGGAGGCTCACAGCCGTTAATCTCATATATAAAATTTCCTTATCATGAATTCGGGGATCAAAGTTTTGAAAGGTAAGGAAACTCTTTGCTGTGGAAACCCAAGGGCAAGACCCCTCGTCTTCGCTAGTCGTGAAATCCTGGTACACGAAACCCCAAATCAGTTTAGCGTGAATAGGTTTCGGCATTTCGAAACCCAGGATACCCAAGGGCAAGACCCCTCATCTTCGCTAGTCGCGAAATCCCGATACACGAAACCCCAAATCAGTTTAGCGTGAATAGGTTTCATCATTTCGACACCCGGGAAACCCAAGGGCAAGACCTCTCGTCTTCGCCAGTCGCGAAATCCCGGTACATGAAACCCCGAATCAGTTTAGCGTGAATAGGTCTCAGTGTTTCGGCACCTAAGAAACCCAAGGGCAAGACCCCTCATCTTTGCCAGTCGCGAAATCCCTGTATGCGAAACCCCGATGCGCTTTGTGGATGATCCGAAAACGGATCCAGAAGCCTGATAGGGCTTGAAAAATGCTCAAAAATGAAAGTGCTCGGAATGCGACGAAACCTGTGCCATTGCGTCCGTCTCGTCTTCTTGATTCCGGCAGTATATTTACTTCGTCAAACGGAGTCCGTATGGAGAAGATATCGCGTTCTGTCCAAAAAGTCAAACAGGCAAAAAAGGGGGATGACTGTACAGTCCGTACAGTCCACGTGGCACGTCCGTACAGCTGACGTGGCATGTCCGTACAACTGACGTGGGCCAACCAGGAGGCGACACGTGGTAGACCGTACGGAGGACACGTGGCATCACTAGGACGCGACACGTGTCAGGTGGATTTGACCTTTTCGGCGTACGATTGGACCTGTACGGAAGTGACACGTGTCACCACTCACAGGGTGACACGTGGCAGGATGATGTCAGCATGATGACGTGGCAGCTGACGCGGCAACTGACTAGGTAGTACGGCAGGGACACGTGGCAGCATGGCAGAGAGACAAGTGGCAGTACAGCGGTTGACCTGGCACACACGTGGGCCAATCAGGCGTTGACACGTGTCCAGTTTTCATTGGTTGAAAAGGGTGCCACGTGGCCTAATCCTGGGCTGCCACGTGGCACCCCTTCATTGGTTCGATGGTTTATGTATAAAATTCGGTTTGGCGTGGCCTGGGGTCGAACCCACGACCTCTCGACGACAACGGACTCACAAAGTTTGGCTAGCCACCCGGGCGGGCCTTGTTCCTTGTTAACAAAACGACAAAATATTTATTTGAATGTAAATAAAGGATTTGTCGGCGGGAAAAGGGTCGGGGCCTAGCCCCAGCCCTTGGCGGTATGGTTAAAACATATGACCGGGAGCGCGGTAGTTGTTGGCGGCATACAGTTTGGCGGGCGGTTAAAACAAACGGCGGAATCAGGAGCACAGGGTTCCATACGACCCGGGGCTGATTCAAACACGTAGCATGGGCGGTTATAACAGGTTTGGCCGTGGCCATATGAAACGCCATATGACCCGGGAACAGGTGCGAGGTATGGGGGCCCGCGCTATAGCGCGTGGCCACATGCCATCACATATGCCCATGCCGAGAGGTGCGCGCCCGGATATTGGGGGCTGCGCCCTATTTTGCTAATAACTTTAATAAAGTGGGTTTTTAATAAACATAATTGGTTTATTTTAATTAATTCAGCCTTTTATTAGCTGATTTTCTCCATTTTGGGGGGATATTGGGCATTTTTGGGGGCCAGATTCTTGGAGGAAGTTGGGGATGTGAAACCAACTTCTTTGCTATATAAACCAGGCCTGTTTGAGGCCAATGGACAGTCATTCAGAGCAGAGTTATGCTGAAGGAAAGCCAAGCCAAAGTCAGTTTGATGCAGGGAAGCCTTTGAGGTGGAAACGCTGTCGGATCGTTTCTGGGAGCTTGGAGCATCAATTTTGCATGCCGTTTCTTTCATTGGGTTCTAGAGATCTGGGAGAACAAGACCAGATCAGTCTTGTAGCATTTGGGCATTGCTGAAATGTAATTTTGAGCACTTGAGCAGAAATAAAGAAGCCTCCCCCACAGGAAAAAGGCCCGGAGACGTAGGCAAACATTGTGCCGAACTCCGTTATCAACCTGCATTCTTATGGTTTGCTGTTCATTATTCTTTTCAGATCTGCATATGTGTATTTGACTGAAATATTCCTCTTCTTTCCTCATTCTTTCATTAAATTCTCAAATGGTTAAATTATTCATGCAAGTTTAAAACTCAACCATAATCATTGAAAAGATCCTGCCGGATCAGTGGATGAGCCCTAGGTCACCGGACAGGGTCTTTTGGTAGGAAGGAGGAGTCCCAAAAGAATCTGGACTGCCCATTTGTAGGGACACGTGGGAAAGATCTAAAGCCACCGGGGTTCTGGACATCAGAGGAGTAGGAGTGAAGACTTTGCCAGAAATCCCGAAAGGTAGAATGTCGGGATTTAATCCGGGCTATTGATCAAGTCGATGATCTGGACCATAGATTCAGATGATACCGGGCTTTCAGGTTCCGGGGATTCGAAAGGGAAAGGAGGAACGCTTGCATCGTGATTCCCTTAATCACAAAACCCCGAAAGCATTTAGAGGAATAGCACCAGGTCATAGGACCGGTCGTATGAAAAGAAACCCAAGGGAGGAGCTAAGTATCTATTAAACCCTTTTGGGTTTCGACATTTCAAAAGACAGAGAACAGGGGAACGCTTGCATCGTGATTCCCCGAACCACGAAAGCTGGAAGCGCCTTTTTGGTAAGGCCTGTGGTCATAGCCAACGATCACATGGAGGAGGATAGGGGAAGGGATGGTCTGCGCTAGGCCCCATAGAAATTTGGGGATTCTGTCCCTCAAAGAAAAGACAAAAGAAAAAGAAAATCTTAGTTGTCATAGTGGGTGTGTGACAAAATGTCACCTGTTTTACAGTTTTCACCACCACTTGTTTTTACAGTTTTCACATATGTGATTTTTTTCGTTTGAAAAATCGCTCCTTGTTTTCATAGTTGTCTAGTCCAAATTTGAAAGATCCACCAGAAAGTGACAATCATAATTCCGTCTCCATCCAAATAACACAATCAACAAATTTCTTCGCAAGATTCAAAGAAATTTGTATGCAGTTGTCGAATATTCCCACGACTACTATATCAAATGAAATTTACCGCTGCAATGGCCAATCCAATCATTTCCCTTTGCATTTTCCTACTACCGTTCACACCTGCCAATCCAATCATTTCCATTTGCATTTTCCTACTACCGTTCACACCTGTGTTAAACAACTTAATTTTATGGTGGGGTTAAAATTAATTGAATGCAAGACAGAGTCTGAGACATGTCCAACAAGCTAGGTATTCGTTCGATAGGGACATTATTTGAGCGATGGCAGAGCATACTTCCACCTGTCAAAAAATCTTGCGGAGAATTTTGAGATGATAAATTACAATGTGTTATATCTTGTCATTTTAAAGGTTAGCAAGGCAAGCAATGTATGTAAACCTTCAGAACCCGAGTCTGCACACAACAATACAACAATTGGAAAACACCGTAAAAAATACTTATGAAGCCTAGCCCAGATCTAGGAGCATGAGGAATAAGAACTTTTTTCAAAATCCTGGGTTTTAATAAGCTTAAAATTTTTGTCTTTTTTCATGCCTCCTCTAGGACTTCGTGAATCCAAATTTAACTAGGAATTAATTATACCTCGTGCCTTGTGAGGGAGCAAGAAACTCCCATAGAATGACGACATGTTAAAGCCTCAGTGGTTGTTATTTGATCTTTCTGGTGGGATACAACATCCGGTTAGACGCAACCCAGCTCCTTTTCAACAAGTGATGAGAAAAATGAAAAGATATGAGCGGAGTCGAGAACAATAAAAAGATATGAGCAGAGTCGAGTCTGTTGCCATAAAAAAAACACCTTACACATCCTACAAAAAACACCTTACATAGCCTACAAAGAAAGTAAGTGGGTGCTTTATAATTAAAGGAAGAATAATTCAACAGGGTAACCATTATTTGTACATATTGAGCCCACTCAGTAACAGGGCAATCCACACGATCGCCCAAAGAAACTATATAATACAAAAATAAATGTACAAAGAGAAGAGCTCGAGGCATCCAGTGACAATACATTAGGCATCCAGTAACAATACATTGTACATGGGTCATGATCAAGGAAAGAGACTAAGATCGGATCTTCACTTTTTACCCTTCAATCCTCCACAGACAAAAAGGTATGCAACAAAGTGCAGTGGCATAGGCTGCCACTTTACCCATGGCCAACAAGAGCTTCCAGGCCCCTTCCACATCCAGGCTGCCTACCTTATTTCTTCCCGACCGAAAGGTATTATGATTTCTTACAGGACTACAACTCAGACTCTCATTCCTGAATAATAACCTTAGTTTAGTTTTAGTTATGGTCTAAATAATTGCAGATAAATTCAATATTTCCGTAGTCAACTACAAAGTTATAACCTAAATTTCAATAATTTTGAGAAAAAAATGAGAATTAAGCAATCCATTTGAGAAAAAAAAATAGAATTAAGCAATCCGTCAATATTAAAAGGTAGAAAAATAAAACAAAGATGTCATTTTTATCTCGTTCAAGTAGGTTCTGTGGGATCTTCCATAGTCTCTCATATGCTTAGTTAATGTATCTTCCTTCTTTTCCATTTCTCTCTTGAAAAGTCACAATCACATATATGCAATGGGCATGATTGGAGTTATAGTATCGTTGCAAATAATTTGCCAGCTTTTTCACTTGGGTGTTTTAGAATTATAGTATCGTTGCAAATATTCTAAGAGCTTTTTCACTTCGGTGTTTCCTTCCTCTTCTTCAGGGGTATGATAGTTAATGGTAATTACTCGTATATAAGGGAGAAGAATACAGTTCAATTAAAGGCAATGTTGCACTTATCATTATCTAGAATTTATTTTTGCGAGTCCAAAATTGAAATTATCGGCAATATCTAGGAAAATATCGAAAATTATTGGGAAACTTTAAAAGATATAAAAATAATGTTTTTTTTTTTTTTTTCAATTTTTAAACTTCTAAAGCAACATCAACATAAAAAAAAAGCACAATTATAGGTGAAAAAAAACCCGAATTTATAGGTGAAAAATCTGAATTTATAGGTGGAAAAATCTAAATTTATAGGTGAAAAAACTGGGTTGAACTTGAAATTGTTGGAATTATCGTGATAAATTCGATCAATATTATCGTCGAAGTTCAGTTTGGCGATAATATTGCAATAATTCTAATATTATCGTGATACTTGCAACACTGATTAAAGGTTCTTAGTCAAACTCAACCACCCTGATGGAACACCCAAACAAGGAGGAAGCCCCAATCAAAGGAGAAATGCATAGGCAAACACTTGACTTGTTAGTTAGTTTCAGTTGCACTGCCACCGATGTGAGCACAAACATGAGTAGTGTTTATGCATCTACTATTGATTCTAATGTAGGTGAAATTCAATTAGTTTATTTGGGCTTGGCCAGGTGGGATGAGGCCTCCTAGCCATGTGCTCCCCGATCCCACCCATTGCATGCAACCGAAAAAAGGATCGGAGTAGAAGCAATAAGAGAGGCACATGCAACAAAGCCAAATGTAGGGGAGGCAACAATTCTGATTGTGAAATCCCTTTGTCTTTTATTTAGATCATTGGTCCTTGCGTTCGGCATTTTATCATTGAACAGACATACACAAGTCAATGTCTTTCCAGAGCTTGCAAAGGGAAGGGGAGGGAACTTCTTGCACAACACAATACAACTCACAAGTGGAACAACCCTAGAAAGAGACTTTTATCACCACCTAATTCCCACATTACTGCCTGCCTCCACCTCTGCCTACTTTCACCATTTGATTAGATTATCGACTTTGATTACTTGATTACGGCCTCCACCCATTCAATTCCCCTCACCAATCCATCCTCTCATTTTCCAATGTGTTCCCATCCATAGCTAGCTGCAGGTTGAAGATTTGTAATAGCTATAGGTGGTAGGTTCAAGATGCCAATTTGTCATAGTTTTGGGTATGGATAACTTACACTTGCTATAGGAGTCCATCCACAAACAAAGGAACCAAAAGCATAAAAGCACATAAAATAATCACCAAGTAAACGATCTTCCTAGGTTGGATTGTTCGATAATAGTTCAAAGCTACTTCACCAATTTGAAATAACTGACCTTAACACGATTACGAATTTATTCGTAGTGGATCTTGTTGAAATAAATACTAAAAACTGCCCAAATACAATGTTTATGAAATATGCTACCACTACTAGATAGCCTTGGAACAAATGAAAGCATGTGGATATAAACCCTAACACTTCTAACACTACATTTAATAATATTAAAGAGCATCTACAAAGATCGCCATCACCTCTACTATAAGAGGTTCAATACATAAAAATAAATAAAAAAATTTAAATATTTAAAAAAAATACAAAAATTCCACCCCATAATGTTAATCTTCAGAAAACCCCGTAAATTTATGATCAAGGTAGTGAACAAGCATATGGAATACTATATACCATAGGGGCAGGTATAATCAGTGCACATGGTGAAGATATTTGTACAAGTGGTACCCAATGACCCAAAGATGATGTACAACATTAAAAGCTCATTAATTTGCATTAAACGCAAGGAATCTTTCTCTACTAAATAGGTGTCTAGGAACCACATTCTTTCATTGGCTTAAGATATATATATATAAAAGATTGGATTTACATTACATATCATTGTCCTTTCGATGTCAAGAACTTGGCGATTTTGTTGTGATTGATAAAGTTAAATATCTATTCAATATATTTTGTCTAGGGACTACTTTAACAACAACTAGAAATGTGGGAACTGGAAGGAGTGCATGGTGAAGATTCAAGGAGCGTGGGTCGAGATTCCACTTTATGTTGAAAAATGAAACATATAAAAATGACGATTCCTTCAGCCGGACACTATTCGTGGTACAGGGCGAACCAATCATTTTCTTGTAAAGGTACTCTCTCTGTTTTTCACTTTATTACTTGGAAAGGATACCTGAAGTTTTCAAAATTTAATTTCCACGTGGATTGTGCCGTATATTTGTGTTAAAAAAACAAAACATAGAAAGCCGTGACATTAAATGTGTGCAGGGTTTCATGCATGAAGAGAATGTCCGGATAGCCCCATTTAATGCCAAAATTTCATGGAAGCTGTGCTTTAATGAATCCATATTAAATGTGTGCAGAGTTGTACCCGGTTAGGTTTGGAATTTCAAATTTATCTTTGTAAATTTAAAATTTAATTACGGTTATTTGTTTATCATGTTTGTTATTTTATGTTTTATGTAGATTTATAAGTGTCAATTTTATTTTTATTGTTATAAGTAGGTTAAACGTTCTATGAAATGATGATTTTTCTCAGGAACATTTACTTGAAATCTGGTGATAAATTGTTAGATTTGTAGATTTGAATGATTATTTTTGTATAATCTTAGTGCCGCAAGGGTTTTTCAGCACACTGAATCCATTTCTGCATTGAAAACTGGATTTTGAACAACAAAAATAGTGATTTGTGTAAATTTAAATAGCCGGACCCCGTCGAAAAAAGCAATTTCGTAGAACAACTAGACAATGCCTAAGTTAATAGTAATGAAAAATTTATAATAGAAACCTCTTAAAAAAACTATAAAAATAAGTTGATGTTATCAAATAAACTCGCAATTTAAGAAGAAGCCTTTATATTACTAATCACAAACATATTCATGATTGTAAACGGTTTAAGATATTTTAACTCACTTGGATTAAAGGTAGTAGGAGTTGCACTCAATGGTGTCGAAGTCACAAGTCTTGGGCAACATCTCATTCTTAATGTAACAGGGTTGTGGTTAAGTGAGAGATGTTTGTTTTGCTTGGGAGATTCATCATCTTGTCCACGTCCATGGCTTCTTTCATCTTAAAAATTGTCCATGTCCATGGCTTTTTTTTATCTTGAAAATTTTCAGGTTTGAGCATTGTAGTGACATTGAAAAACTCTAGTGAGAATGTAACGTCAAGGAGTGAATCAAGCATAACACAATCCACCATCAAGTCCAAACATGTGGCACAATTGTCAATATTCAGGAATGAGAAATCTGGATTGACAAGTACAAGAGTATTGGCATCAATATTTGAAGGATTCACCTCGGGCTTCTTGGTGGGAAATCGATGGGAAAAACCTGAGAACAAAACTTGGCCAAGAGACCAGTAAACAATCTTCACCAGAAGACTCCTTGTTGTAACTGGAAATATTGCTTGGCTGAAGGAAATCTCCCCTAGTTTGTTTCTTCACTAGACATGCAACTGGATATTCAATTAACCATTGACAGTGTATGCGAATTGGAGTTTGGCACAACATTAAATTTAGTTTATTATTTTATTTACTCCTCCAACAAACGAGTTTAGTGGGCCACCTTGATAAGAGGTCACACAAAATCTCTATAGCTATAGGACGTTAAGTACACAAAATTTATGACAGGTACCCTAAGCAGTGAAACGCCAATATGACGGGTTCATAATTTTTATGTCTATAAATATTGAAGTGTGGATTTTTTATCCACGTGTCAAATACATCTTAAAACCTAAAAAACATCTTGTGAATTTCAGGGATGCACACAATGTCTTGATTGCCCCATTTAATGTCAAAATTTCGTAGAATTCGAGCCCTAACTAAAGGACAAAAATTGTTCAATAAATCCTTAGGTTTTTTGAAAACTGTCAAATTGTTGAGGAATTTAATTTTCGAATTCCAAACTTGTTTGAAACGTTGCAAAATATTGTGACCAATATCCAATCTGCTACGCAATATTGACTATTGCGACGAGTAGATTATAGATCATCAGATCTGAATTACTTTTGGATCCAACAACCTATAATCTACTTACCACATTATTTAATATTACATAACAAGCTGGATATTACTCACCTATAAAATACGAAGATTTTTTTTTTAACAGGGACGATTATGTTGCATTAAACGACGTTCTGGCATGCCAGAATCAGAAAGTTACAACTTTGAAGAAGGTTGGTGACCTCTAACAGTGCTGCCAACCTTCTTATGAATGTCTTGGGAGACCAATCCCATCTGCTTCTTGAACTAATTCTAAAAAATGACAAGGATTGCATACATGTATAGATTCTCACAAACTGTGAGCACAATAGAAGACAGAAGCAATACATTAACCGGAGGGGGGTGGAATTTTCTTCTTAATGAAGGGGTCCAGCTTTTTCTGAGAGCCTGAAGAAATGTTGGAGGCCGCCTCCTTTTCTCTGCGCGCTTTGTTGGTCTTTCGTCCTCGGGTAAGGGGAGGAGACGGGGCTAAAATGTCTTCAGATTCAGAAGTTTCCACGGGATCGCTAGATGGGATTGAAACAGTCAGACCTGTCGAAGCAGAGGGGTCCGGAACTGAAGCCCGAAATTCTCTCGCTGCTACCGGGCCTGGGGGGGTGGAGACCGGAAGGCTTTTGTTTGCCGATGGGTCTTCCTTCTCTTCTGTTGCTTTGTGATCTAGGGCTTCATCATCCTTCAACGCATCAAAGCTGTTTTTATTTTCTAGAGTTGCCTCTGTTGGATTATTGGCCTTTGGATCCTGGGGAGTCGGATCCTTTCGCCTTGGTTGCCTTCGTCGGTTCGATACTGGTTGAAAATCATCTTTTTTGAATGGTCCCGACTCCTCAGAGACTTTGGGACAGCTTTTTGCGAAATGACCGTATTCATGGCACCTGAGGCATTTAAAGGGGATTTGCTCGTAGTCCAGCTCTTGGATATGGCACCAATCTCCCAGGGAGAGCTTGATGGCTTCTGGAAGGCCTTTCTCGAGATTAACCTCAACACAAATACGAGCACAGGTGTATTGATCCGCTTTCGGTTTCACACTGTCCAGGAATCTCCCGAGCTTGTTCCCAATGTCCTCTAGAGTGCTGTTCCCCCAGAGGTGCAGGGGGAGGTGAGGCAGCCTAACCCAAACAGGGGCTGCTGTGATCTCGACTCCGGGGTTGAAATCCAGAGTCCAGGGGGCTAAGTACAGTCCTCTCGACCCCATGAAATAGGGTCCGGATCTGAAGACTAGGTCACGATCCTCTTTCTCTGAGAAGCTGAAGACAAAATAACCCTTGCCTACTGCACTCCGAAGAATGCTTCCCTGTATCATCGGCCTCCATCTTTCCTCAATCCATGCCTCCACCGTTTTGGGACTGGGCCATAACCCCGTAAACTTTCCAATGAGGGCCCTTTCTGCCAGGAAAAGAGCAATGTTGCAAGGGTCCTCTGGAGAAAGCTCCAGAGAAGGGATCTCCTCCAGCTTCTTAACGAACTTAGACGGAGGAGAAATCTTGGACTTAGCTCCTGCCAAGCGGACTAACTCTTTAAAAGCTTCCAATGGATCTTCCTCAGTCTCGGCGGTCGGATTTGAAGCCATCTTGGCCGGACGGCGACCACCTGGGCTACCACGTTCTGAAATGCGTGCGCGCAGGAGGGACGCGCTGGAAACGGCGAATCGTGCCCTGTATGGCGAGAGAGCGAAGGGAACCTGGAACGACAGCTACTATCGGTGCTCAGCGTACCTGCAATCAAAGTTTCAGAGCGATGGCGGCTAGGGTTTGGGCCCTAGCCGCTTTGGCGTTTCTTCTCGTTCCATCAAGAAAGGTGCTAAGTTAATCCACCATAAAAGATAAAAAACATTCCTCCAAGGCTAGTGCCTCACTCATCCATCAACCATTCACAACATATATAAAATACGAAGATTATACAAAGAATCTATTTGATATTTAAAATTTACTTGAAACTAACTAAAGCAAGCCGTATGTGATTTCTAAATGACTATACGAATTGTGACAATAGAATTTTAGCACTATATTAGTTTCATTCAACAAATTTAATTTATGTTTATTATAAATTGAAATCGATCTATAAGTTTAAAATGAGTAAAATGTAATTGGTAATAAAGGAATGTAAATTCAATTTAACAGATTATATTAAAACAAGGGCTGCATGGCAACTTAGTCCCTGCCAAGTAAATTTGGAAATGGAGATGATAGTTAACACTCTATAATTATTGATGATGAAGATGATGATTACGTTAAAACATGAACAATATGCTAACAAATGGGCTAGTTTCATAATCTTAAAAGAAATTAGCTTATTTGAAGGGTTTTGTTATTTTAAACTAGAAAAATTAACACAAATTATAATTTTGGGATTAACTTGAATTTCCTTCTAATTAAACTAAACAAACCAAATGCAAATCTCATTTAAAAAATAAAAATAAAAATAAACATTTGTGAAATGGGATAAAATTAGAATGGAAACCAATAAATGAAGAGAACTATATTGTCAAACCTTATGACGCTCCTACAAGCAAAGTCAATTTGTAATTAATTCTGCACATCTAATCACGTGAAGCCTGCAATAGTCTCAGACCTTTCACAGAGACTAATGAGAATGAGTTGGTAGTAAACACAAATTGATATGCAATTTATTTTAAATGTTTACATAATAAATTCAAATTTATAATGTAAATTTTTTAATTTATAAAAATTCAAAATGAAATGAATTTACAAGGATATTTTTATTTTCATTATCTTTTATAATATAACACCAATGTATCCCACTTTTATAATGTCAAAACTCAACTTTTATAATGTCAAAACTCAATTCATTTAATTGAATACAACAACGTAAAAATTCTATAGAGATGTAATTAACATATTCATTATTACATAGAAACGCAATCCGGATATAATTCCATATTTTCAGCCTTAAAACATAGAAATGCAATCCAGATATAATTCCATATTTTCAGCGTTAAATGTCTATCAGCGAAAGCCATGAAAAATGAAAAGAGAAACCAGAAGAGTACAACAAAACTTCTCGCAACGCATACTGACTGATTGGTGCATGGAAATGTACATTGGGAAAAGTATTTTATTGTG